>JAIUJO010002172.1:0-49240 GCA_023846275.1 Vanilla planifolia | reverse complement strand
ACACTTGGTAATTTAAAAATTTTAGAAATGTTTAATTATATTTAAAAAATTAAGCATATAACTATGATATTTTGTCTTTTATATACATTTTTTGCCATAATATCATTATAACATTGGGCCTTATTTGAACTCCAAACTTAGCATGCTTTGGCAAGAGTATTATTAGAATGGGTGACCTCTTGAGAAGTCTGTATATTGAAAATATTTTTCATAGCATTTCCTTTTCTAATAATTGATAATTAATTTTTAAAACATGTTAATTTTATAAATAATAAATTGCTATAAACATTACAAATGGAAATTTAATAACTAGCTTTTAGAAATAACTTTCTAAAATTATTATTTAATTTATATAATAATAAATATGGCACATCGTATAATTTCACAAATTAATAGCTTTAATTTAGTTCAATATTAAACAAAATAACTTATATTAATTTTAATAAATTATAATTAATTTATGTTTATAACATATACATGTTATGCATAGAATTTTTTAAATTTATTAATGTTATGTTGTTAAATATTAAAAACCTTAAATTATGTCATTAATGTTAAATATTATTTATATTTATTATCTATGAAAAATCATATAAAGATAATATATTAGAATAACTATAATATTTATCAATTAATGAACTTTTTGAATTTGAGATATGAGAAAGATAATATTAAATTAATAGTCAAAATATTCTTTAAATTATTTAATATTCTAAAATAATAAAAAATCTTAAATAGTTTTATAATTTATTATTATTAAATATTATACATATCTTATTATATTTAATAAATATTATAAGTTTATTATTAAAGTTTAATTTTTATTGAATTAATTTTCTTTCTTTTTTCTGTTTATCATAATGTCTCTCTTATTCTCTCTCTCACTCCTCATACATATTATCATTCTTTTATTTGTCTCTTCATTTTTTATCTTTATATATTTCTTCTTAGTCTCTTTCTATTTTTCTCTACTTTTTCATTTCTCAATTTTCTCATTTTCTTTTCCTCTCAAATCATTTGTCATTTTTCTCTATTTTTTATTATTCTCTCTATTTTGCTATTATTAATTTTTTGCTTTGTCTCTCTCTTTTAGTAAATAGTTATCTCTATCATCTCATTTTTAACATAAGATTTAATAATATTTAAGAAATCACTTGTACTATATTATGTAATATATAACATTTTAAATATTTATATATAAATATATATAAATTCTTATTTATATTTATTAAAAGACTTAATATTTTATTTATAAGAAAAATAATATGATGTAAGAAAATTTTATGTATTAATATCTATGTAATGAAAAATAATAGTCCATATAATTTTTTTAATCAATCATATATAAATAAAATATTGACACAGGAAAATATTTTGTCATATATAATAAATGTAAAATATTTTTTAAAATGTAAATATATTAGATATTGTTAAGTTTCTTAAAGGCTAACAACACAACATTCATTTTGTTCCTAAGCATGCATGTGTGACTATGACAACAGTATGTCATTAGATCTTATAAGAACTCAAAACGATTGGGTGATAGTAGCATTGTGATGGGTGACTTCTTGTGAAGTCCTCATGTTGAACATATTTTTTCATAGCAATCTATTTTTCAATGAATGAAATTAAACTTTACTTACTATTATCAATAAAAAGTCTCATAAATTATTTATATTATTACAATTTTTGTAATTTTTTTGTAATAAATTTATAACATTTTTATCAATTTCAATAGATAATAAATATAACACACCATATGATATAATAAAATAATAACTCTAATTTACTTCAATATTGAGTAAATTACCTTATATTAATTATAATAAATTAGAACTAATTTACATTTATATCTATTGAAATATTCTCTATATAGAAATTTTTAAACAAAAAAATATTATACAATAGAATATTTGAAATCCAAAATTAAATTGTTATTATTAAATTTTATTTATATTAATATTTTTTTAAATCATATAAATATAATATACTAGAATAATTATATTTTTTTAAATTTATTTTAATTTTCAATTGTAACATTAATAATAAATTATAAAATTAATAGTTAAAATATTATTTAAATTTTTTATTTTTAACAATAAAAAATTAATAATATTTTTTAAAAAAGTTATATTTGATTAGTGTGTTATATTTAATAAATATTATAAGTTTACGTATTGAGATTTTCCCTTTATTTAATTAGTTTTCTCACTTTTTCATTTTATCTTAATATCTCTTATATTCTCTAATTTTCACTCTCTCTTATTATGATTTTTTTCTCTTATTACATTTCTCTACTTTTTAACCTTCTCTATTTTATTATTTCTCTATTTTACATATTTATTCTCTATATCTCTTCTATGTTCTCTTTGAATATCTCTTTTACTTTTTCAAATTTGTTATCTATTTTTTCAAAAATCTTTTTTTAAAACCATCAATTAAATATATATAACAAATCTCTCATTTTGAAATGTTTAATATATATATATGTACATATACATATTATTTATGATTATTAAATATTTTATTATTTATAATTACTACATAATTTAATTTTTTATTTATAATAATGATAGCATAACTAAAAAGATATCTCATAAAAACAGTATATGTTATTTTTTATTTTTTTAACATATATAAAATATTGACATTAGAAAATATTATGAAAAATATAATAAACATAAATTTTATTCAGAAGTGCAAAACTTAATAATTTAAAAAATTTTAGAATTGCTTCATTATAAGAATAATCTAACAACTATGATATTTTGCCTTTTGTTATACGCGGGACCGCATTAGCCTTATAATTTTGGATCTCATTAGAACGGCAAAGTTAAGCTTGTTTGGGGTAGAGAAGTATTAGGATGCGTGTTTTCTTTGAAATTTCTCTTATTACACATATTTTTTCATAACATTTCTTTATAATGAATCATAATTTTTTAATACATGCTGATTTTTAGAAAAATAATTATTATAAATTATTGTTTATAATTAGAATTTAAGAGATTGATTTTTTAATGAAAACAGTATAACATTATTGTTTATCTTATATGATAGTAAATATGACATAATTTGGTATAATAAAATAAATTTTTTAATTTATTTTAATATTTAGTAAAATATTTTATATTAATTACAATGAGTTATAATTAATTTATATTTATAGTAGTATATATATTATGCATATTAAAGTTTTAAAATATATTAACATTTTTTTATTGAATATAAAAATATTAAATTATATCATGAATTTTAAATTTTATTTATATTTATTATAAATGTTACATCATATAAAGATTATATATTAGAAATATTATAATATTTATTATTTAAATAACTTTTTGATTTAAGTTATTGAAATGTAATATTAAATTAATTATCAAAAAATTCTACAAATATTTTTTATTTTCTAAATTAAAAAATTAAATATTTCAAATATTTTATTATTATTAAATATTATATATGATTTACTTGATATATTTAACATTTTTAATTTATCATAATTTTTATCACATTTCTTGTCTTTCTTTTCACTCTTATTTTTTATTTTTTATTTATCTCTTCATTCCTTATATCCATATGTTCTTAACTTTTCTTTTCTTTATCATTCTTCATGTTCTTATTTGTTTTTTAATTTTTTAGTATTTTATTTATTATTGCCAAACCTTCTATATTTTCTTTTTTCTTTATCTCTTCGTTAAATGATCTCTTATCTTTCTTAATTATTATTTTTATCTCTATTTTCTTTTTATTAATTTATAACTTTCTTTCTCTCTAAAAGTATAGTTATCCTATTTCTATAATCTCTTTTTAAACTCATAAATAAATAATATTTAAGAAATCTCCTATATTAGATATTTTAATATATAATTATTCTTATAAATATAAATTCTTTATTTAATTTATTAAGTAATTTAATATTTGACTTATAGGAATGATAATACAACGTAGAAAAATCTTATGTATTAATGTCTAAATTATAAAAAATAATAGTCTAGATAATTTTTTATTAGTTATATATAAATTAAATATTGATGATATAAAATATTATATGATATATAATTTTCACAAAATCATTTTAAAAAAATGCAATATTAGGAAATTAGAAAATTTTAGAAATTATTCATTATCTAAAAGGCTAACAACAAAACTTATGATATTTTGTCATTATGGATGCATGTGTAACCACACCAGTATTATGGCACTTGATCTCATTACAACTCCTAAGTTATGGATGCTTAATTGAGGACAGTGTTGGCAAGGTTGATCTCTTTAGAAGTCCTCATGTTGTACATAATTTTTCATAAAATTCCATTTTCTAATGAAAAGCTATTATTTCTACATGTTAATCTTAAAACAATTCTGATAAATGATTATTTATATTTACCATATTTTGTAAATAATTTTTAGTCATAACTTTACAAAATTGATATCTATTTCAAATAAGGGTAAATATGGCCTATCATATGATACAATAAACAATAACTTTGATTTTATTTAATATTTAGCAAAATAAGTTATATGAATTATCATAAATTACAATTATTTTGTGTTTATTATGGTATATATATGTCGTGCATAAAATTTTCTAAATGAAGAGACATTATATTCTACAATATTAGAGATCCAATAATAATTAATTTTAAATGTTACTTTTATTTGCTATCTATATTTCATCATAAAATATAACATATTACAATAATAAGATTTTTTATTTAGTTAACATTTTAACTATAATATAAAAATATACTATCAAATTTATAATCAAAATATGCTTTAAATTTTTTTAGTATTCTAAAAAATAAATATAATTTAAAAATTATTTTATTTCTATGAAACATTATATGACTAACTTCTTTTATTTAGTAAATATTATAAAATTAATTATTAAGATATGGCATATATTTAACTATTTCTCTTACCTTTTTCTCCTTATCTCAATATCTCGAACATTCTCTCACTTTCTTTGCTATTCCTTTATCATTCTCTTATTTCACTTCACTTTTAATCTCTTTATATTTTTCATGGTCTCTCTCTCCTTTATCTTGCCCTTTTTTCTTATTTCCTTCTCTTTGACTCATTTATTCTCTTTATCTCTTCTATGTTCTCTTTTTTTCTTCTTCATTAAAATGTCTCTCATCTCTCTATAACTATTTATTTCTCTATGTTTCTCTTTTTAATCTTTGACTTTCTCTCTTTTCTGTAAATTGGTTAACTTTATCTCTATTATCTCTTTTTGATCCCATCAATTTGTAATATTTAAAAAATTTCTTATTTTATAAAATTTAATATATAATTTTTATGATAAATATATACTTTATTATTTAAATTTTATTAAATAATTTAATTTTTTATTTATAAGAGTGAAAATATAATAGGAAAAAATCAATTGCATTAATTCTTATTTAATCTAAAATAATTAATTATGTCATTTTTTATTCATTTTATGCAACAAAAATATTAATATTATAAAATATTATGACATATAAAATAAGCATAAATATTAATCAAAAATATATTTGCATTAAAATTTAGAAAATTTTAAAACTCCAATGTTAACCTTGCTTGGGTGAGGTGTAGCATTGGGATTGGTGATTTTCTTCAAGAATTTTTTTTTCTAATAAATGATAATTAGTTTATACAACAAGGTATTTTGACAAAAATAAATTATTATAATGTATTATTTTTAATTATAGTTTTAGTAACAAATTGTAATAACAACTTTATAATATTATTATAAAATTTATATAATAATAAATATTAGATGTCATACTATGTAAAAAATAATAACTTTAATTTAGCTTAATATTGGGGAAAATAACTTATATAAATTATTAAATTTTATAATTAATTCTTTTTATAATAGTATATATATGTTATGTATATAATCTTTTAAATATAGTAATATCATGTTATTTGATCTTAAAAATCTAAAATTATATCATTAATGTTAAATATTATTTATATTTATTAACTATATTACTTTATAAAAAGATAATATATTATAATAATTGCAATATTTATTATTTAATTATTAACTATGTCATATTAAATAGTTTTTAGATTTTATTATTAAATATTATATATGGTTCACTTATTATAATTAATAAAATTATAATTTTATTTGTTAAATGTTTTTAATTAAATTTATTTTTTAACTTTTTTCTGGTTATCAAAATGTCACTAAAATTATCTCCCTTTCTTCTCACTCTTATTGTCTTTCTTTTATTTGTCTTTTTAATCTTTATCTCTTTATATTCTTCTTCACCTCCCTCTCTTCTCTATCCTTCTCAATTTTCTGATTTCTTTCTCTCCTTTATTTTTTTAATTTATCTCTTTATCTATTTAATTTTCTTTATTTTCTATTTCTCTTCATAAAATTATCTCTCATCTCTCTATTATTTTTTTCTCTTTTTTACTATTATCAATTTATGACTTTCTTTCTCTCAAATAATTATTATCTCTACTTACATAATCTCTTTGTCAACACATATATTAATAATATTAGAGAAATCTCTCATGTTGCACAATTTAATATATAACTTTTTATTACATATTTATTTTTTTATTTATATTTACTATGAAATTTATTATCTTATTTGTAGAAATGGTATTATAATATAAAACTTTCATGTATTATGTCTATTTTATTTAAAATAACATTTTATATAATTTTCTTATTAATTATATATAAATATAATATTAATACTATAAAATATTATGTCATAAATAATAAGCATAAAACTTTTTTAAAACGTTAATATATTTAACAATTTAAACAATTATATAAATTACTCATTATCTTATGGGCTAACACTGGCACTATGGCACTAGATCTCAGAACTCAAAAGTTAAACATACTTGCATGAAAGAGGTATTGGAATGTTCGATCTCTTGAGAAGACCTCATGTTGTACATATGTTTTCATATCATCCAACTTTTAAATACTTAATAATTAATTTTTACAAACATGTTAATGTTTAAAAAATTTTATAAATGATAGTTTACATTTACCATTTTGGTAATTAATTTTTAATAATAACCTTATGATATTATTGATAATTTCATATAATAATAAATATGATACATATATATATATATATGATATTTTTAAAATAATAACTTTAATCTAATTCAAAATTAAGAAAAATTCCTTATATAATTTATAATAAATTAGAATAAGTTTATTTTTACATTAGTATATGTATGTTGTGTATAGAATTTTTTAAATATAAAAATAGTATATTACAAAATATTAGAAATACCAAATTATATTGCGTCATATAAATATAATATATTAGAATAATTATATTATTTTTTAATTAATTAATTTTTTAGTTTAATATGAATATAAATATTTATTAAAAGTCAAAAATATTCTTTAAATATTTTTAATGTTTTAAAATAACAATAATAAAATATTTTTTATATTTATTTTTATTAAATATTAGATATGACAAAATTTTTATGTTTAATTAATATTATATTTTAATTATAATTATTTAACTTTAATGTAATTATTTCTCACATTTTTTTATTTATCTCAATATTTCTCACATGCTCTCACTTTCTTCCCTCCACATTTATAATTCTCTTATTTCTTTATTTACACATTATCTCCTTATATTCCTTATGGCCTCTCTCTCTTTTGTCTATCCATATTTTCTTATTTAAATCTCTTTTACTTATTCATTTATTCTTATTATCTCATTTATGTTCTCTCTATTCATCTTTTATTCAATAAAAAATCTCTAATCTCTCTCTATAATATTTTTCTCTATTTCTCTCATATTAATCTTTGACTCTTTCTTTTATTTGTTTCCTATCTCTTTCACCATTATCACTTTTTTGGCCCATGAATTAATAATATTTAAGAAATCTCTCATTTTATAAAGTTTAATTTATAAGGTTTATGATTAATATATATTTTTTTATTCATATTTATTGCATAATTTAATTTTTTAATTCAAGAATGGCAATATAGTATATACAAATCAAATGTATTAATGTCTGCTTTATCAAAAATTATGGTTTATATCATTATTTATTTTATATATAAAAAAATTATTATTAAAAAATATTATGACCAATAAAATAAGCATAAAGCATATTCAAAATTGA
The DNA here is from genome assembly GCA_023846275.1 of Vanilla planifolia. Lineage (NCBI taxonomy): Eukaryota > Viridiplantae > Streptophyta > Magnoliopsida > Asparagales > Orchidaceae > Vanilla > Vanilla planifolia. The sequence continues at coordinate 41,119 of JAIUJO010002172.1, read as the reverse complement.
ATGTGCCTAAAAAATTAAAAAAATTTTAAAATGATTCATTATATTAAAAAAATTATCTTACAACTATGATATTTTTTCTTTTATTGTATATGTGACCACACCAGCATTATAGTATTATACTTCATTAGAACTCCAAAGTTAAGTTGGAATGGGTGACTTTATGTTTTAAGAAATCTATCAGTTTAATTATAATAAATTAGTCTTAATTTTTTATGATATTATATATTTGTTGTGTATAGGATTTTAAAAGAATTATATTATTATGTTATTTAATATTAAAAAAATAAAATTGTATCATTAATGTTAAAAGTAATTTATATTTACTATTTGTGGTACATCACATAAAGATAATATATTAGAAAAATTATAGTATTTATTACTTAATTTATGTTTTTAGTTTTAGGTACGAAAAACTAATATTAAATTAATAGCTAAAATTTTCACTAAATATTTGTAATTTTTAAAAAAGTAATAAACCTTAATATATTTTTATATTTTATTATTATTAAATATTATATATGATTTAATTGAGATATGTAATATATATTATAGCTTTAATTGTTAAAATTTTATTTCATAAATTTTTTTCACTTTTTGTTCATCATAATGCCTCTTATGTTCTTTGTCTTTAGTTTCACTTTTTTTATCATTCTTTTATTTATCTTTTTTTTTAATCTCTTCATATTCTTCATAGCCTCTCTCTTCTTTATCTTTCTTTATTTTCTCATTTTCCTCTCTCTTTTACTTTTTTATTTATTCTCTTTATCTTTTTTATTCTCTTTTTTCTTTTTCTCTTTGTTAAATTATTTATCATCCTTCTCTATTATTATTTTCCTCTCAATTTTATTATTATCAATTTGTGACTTTCTCTCCTTATAGAATTATTTTTTATATCACCATTAACTTTTTTCAAAATATAAGTTAATAATATTAAACAAATCTCTTGGGTTGCATAATTTAATTTTTTTTATAAAAATGATAATATAATGTAAGAAAATATTATGTATTAATATCTATGCTATAAAAAATAATGTTTTATGCAATTTGTAATTAATTATTTATAAATACGATATTGACATTATAAAATATCATGACATATATAATAAGCATAATTTTTTTTTAAAATGCCAACATTAGATAATTTAGAAAATTTTAGAAATTATTTTTTATACTAAAGGCCAACAACACAACTTTGATTTTTTCCTATTCATGCAAGTGCAGCACACCAGTTTTGTCACTCTGGATCTCATTAAAACTCCAATGTTAAGTATGGTTGCATGTGGAAGTCCTTGTGCTGCACATATTTCTTTATAACATTTTATTTTCTAATGAGTTATAGTTAATTTTTAAAATATGTTAATGTTAAAAATAAATAAATTCTTATATGTGATTATTTATAATAACTATTTTTGTAATTTTTAATAATAACTTTATAACATTATTGTTAATTTCATATAATAAGAAATATGATACATAATTTGATATAATTAAATAACAATTTTAAATAACTTAATATAAAGAAAAATAACTAATATGAATTATAATAAATTAGAAATAATTTATTTTTATAATAGTATATATCTATTATGTATAAAATGTTTTAAATATAAAAATATTGCATTATGAAATATTATAAATAAAAAAGTATTCTATTAATGTTAAAAATAATTTATATTTTTTATTAATATTATATTATATAAATATAATATATTATAATAATTATATTTATTTTCATTTTGATAATTTTTTATATTTAATATGAATATTATAATATTAAATTAATAATCAAAATATTCTTTAAATATTTTTAATGTTTTATTTTTATTAAATATTATATATGGCTAATTAGTTATATTTTAATAAATATTATAAGTTTAATTATTAAAATTTAACTTTTATTTTATTATTTCTCTCATATTTTCTCTTTATCTTAATATCTCTCAATTCTCACACTTTTTCTCTCTCCTTTTATTATTCACTTTTTTCTTTGTGCACTTTATCTCTTAATATTTTTCATGTCATTTCTCTTCTTTTTCTTTAATTATTTTATTATTTCATTATCTTTTACTTATTTATTTATTGTCTCAATCTCCTTTATATTCTCTCTTTTTGCTTTTCTTTTCCTTTAAATAATCACCTACCTCTTTCTATAACTATTTTCTCTCTATTTTACTCTTATTAATCCTTGACTTTCTCTTTCTCTTTCTCTTTTCAAAATTAGTTATCTGTCTCTCCATTATCTCTTTTCTAGCTCATCAATAAATAATATTTATGAAATCTATTATTTTATAAGGTTTAATATATAATATTTACGATTTCTAGTTAACATAATGGAAATAATTTTGATGTTTTAATATCTACATTACTAACAATAATAGTTTGTCATTTTTTTTATTTTATATAAATAAAATATTGATATTGAAAATATTAACACCAATCTAATAAGCACAATTTTTTTCAAAATTATATATGCCTAATAATTTAGAACATTTTTTAAATGGTACATAATATTCAAAAAAGAATCAAACATTTATGATATTTTTTCTTTATCATGTTGTCTCCCATATTTCCTCTCTTCATTTTCACTTTTATTGTCACTCTTTCATATATCTCTTTGATCTTCATCTCTTTATATTCTTCTTAGCCACTTTGTGTTCTTTAGTTCTATACATGATTATTCCTCTCTTTTTCTTTTTTTATTTATTCTCTTTTTTTATCTCTTCTATGTTTTTTATTTTCTTTTATGTTAAATCGTCGCTCATCTTACTATATTATTATTTTTTTCTTTATTTTACTATTATCAATTTATAACTTTCTCTCTCTTAAAGAATAATTATCTCTATCTCTATCATCTTTTTTAACACAAATAAAAAATATTTAAGAAATATCTCATGTGGTATAGTTTAATATATATTATTTTCTACAAACATAATTTTTCAATCTATATTTATTAGGTAACGTGATTTCTCATTTATAGAAATGGTAATACAATGTAAGAAAATGTTATATATTAATGTCTATATTATTAAAAAATAATAGATTATATAATTTTTTATTAATTTTTTATAAATAAAATATATATATTATAAAATATTATGACATATATAATACATATAAAATGTTTTTAAGAAGTGTACATACTAGTTAATTTAAAAAATTTTAAAAAAAGTTCAAGATCATCAAGGCAAACAAAACTTTTATTTTTTCTTATGCATGCATGTGCAATCACACTAGTGTTATGGTACTAGATCTTATTAGAACTCAAAAGTTAAGTATGATTGGGCAAGACCATTATCCTGATTGGTTACCTCTTGAGAAGTCCTCTTATTATGCATTTGTTTTCAAAGGATTTTATTTTCTAATTAATGATGGTGAATTACAATGTCTTAATATTTTGATAAATAAATTCTTATAAATAATTATTTGTAATTACTATTTTTATAATAAATTTTAAAAAAGAAATTTATGACATTTTTATCTATTTCATAAAGTAAAAAATATGACACTTCATATAATATAATTAAATAATTAATTTATCTTCATTAAATATTTAGCAAAATAATTATTATATTATAAATTTTAAAAAATATATTATTAATAATATGTATTATTTAAATTTATTATCTATCTTATAAGATATAAATATATTATATTTGAATAATTATATTTTTTAATTTTAATATGGAAAATATAATATTATATCAATAGCTATAAGAATCTTTGTTTATTTAAAACGTTCTAAAATATTAATAAAAATATTTTTTCTTAATATTTTTTATTAAATATTGTATAGGACTGACATGTTATATTTAATAAATATTACAAGTATAATTTTTATTATTTAAGTTTATTCAATTATTTTTTTCACTTTTTCCCTTTATCTCAATATCTCTAGCTTCAACTTTTTTCTTTCATATTATCATTCTCTTATTTCACTCTTCACTCTTAATCTCTTAATATTTTTCATGGCTTCTCTCTCCTTTATCCTTCTCTATCTTATTAATTCCCTTTATATTTTACTTCCTTATTCTTTTTATGTCCTTTATGTTCCTTTATTTATTTTCTTCTACATTAGACCATCTTTCATCTCTCTATAACTATTCTTTTTTCTATTTTACTCTTATTAATCTTTGACATTCTCTTTTTTTATGGATTAGTTATCCCATTTCTATATTATCTCTTTTATAACCCATTAATTAATAATTTTTAAAAAAAACTCTCAATTTTAGAAGTTTAATGTATAATGTTTATAATTAATATGTACTTTATTATTCTTATCTATTACATCATTTAAATTTTTATTTATAAAAATGTTAATATAACTGAAAAACAAATCTCATGTACTAATGTCTACTTTTTTGAGAATAATAGTTTGTTAGTTTTTATTCAGTTAAAAAAAAATAAAATATTAATATTAGTAAATATTTTCATGAATATAAAAAGCATAAATTTTATTCAAAATTGTATGTGTTAATAATTTAGAAAAATTTTGAAATAATTTATAATATTTAAAAAACTAATCAAACAATTATGACATTTTATCTTTTTAATGAATGTGTAACAATTAGTGAGAGTAGTATTTGCACACTTTTTTTTGGTATTATTACTTTTTTAATGAATGATAATTTCTTTATATATGTTAGTTGTTAAAAAAACTATTATAAATATTTTAATTCGAATTTTAGAAATTAATTTTTAATGATAACTTTATGATATTATTTTTAATTTCATTTAATATTAAATATGCCACATCAATTTATATAATAAATTAATAGCTTTGATATAGTTTATTATTGAGAAAACTAAATTATATTATCTATATCAAATAATAATTAGTTTATTTTTATAAATGTATATATATGGTATGTATAGATTTTTTTTAAATATAGAAATATAATATTACCTAATATTAAAAATCTAAAATTATATCATTAATTTCAATTATTATTTATATTATTTATCAATGTTTCATCATATAAAGACAATATATTACATTATTTATAATATTTATTATTCAATTAACTTTCTTAATTTTAGGTATGAAAAACATAATATAATATCAATAGTCAAAATATTGTCCAAATATTTTTAATATTCTAAAAAAATAAAACACCTCAAATATTTTTATATTTCGTAATTATTAAATATTATATATGATTTACTTCTTGTATTTAATAAATATTGTAAGTTTAATTATTAAAATTTAAATTTTTTAAATTCATTTTGTCACTTTTTTCTCTGTCATATTATCTCTTATATTCTATCTCTTTATTCTCACTTTTGTTATCATTTTTTTATTTATCTCTTCATTTTTTTATCTCATATTTTTCTTTGCCTCACTCTCTTCTATCCTTGTCTGCTTTTTAATTTCTCTCTCTTTTACCTTTTTCTTTGCTCTCTCTATCTCTTTTATGTTTTCTCTTTTCTTTTACACTTTATTAAATCACTACTATCTCTCATTTTTATTATTATTTTTTTTCTCTATTTTCCATTATTAATTTTCAACTTCCTCTCTCTTTCTCTTAAAGAATAATTATCTATATCTCCATCATCGATTTTTCAAAATAAATAATAATAATATTTAAGAAATGTCTCATGTTGAATTATTCAAAATATAATATTTAACGATAAATATTAAATTTATAATTATTTTTTATTAGGTAATTTATTTTCTTAAATATTTAAGTGGTAATATAATGTAAAAAAATATTATGTGTTAATGTCTACATTATAAAAATAACAGTCTGTATAGTTTTTATTAAGTATATATAGATATAACAATGATATTATAAAATATTATGAAATATATATTAAGCTTAAATTATTTTTAAAAAATACATACATTAGATAATTTAGAAATTTTGAAAAATTTTTCTTTATCTTAAAAGCTAGCAAAACAACTTCAATTTTTTGTCTTATGCATGCATGCGTAATAATACCGATATTATAACACTGGATCTCTTTAGAACTCTAAAGTTAAGTATATTTGAGTGAGTAGTATTTTGATGGGTGATCTCTTAATAAGTTCTCTTGTTGCACATATTTTTCATAGCATTTTATTTTCTAATAAATGATAATTAATTTTTCAACATGTTAATTTTTAAAAAATAAATTCTTATAATTGATTTTTCATAATTTTTGTTCTTATAATATAATTATTAATTTCATTTACTAATAAATATAGGTCATCATTTGATATAGTAAAAGAATAATTTTAATTTTTATTCAAAAATATAATAACATAAATAAATTATAAAAAAATGTAATTTATTTATATTTATTATAATATATTTATGTTTTGTATAAAATTTTTTAAATATAAGAATATTATATTATAAATTATTTCAAATATAAAATTATACAACTAGCATTAAATATTATTTATATTAATAATATAAATTACACCATATACATATCACATATTTGAATAATTATATTACTTTTAATTAAATTATTTTTTTATTTTAATAAGAATAATAGAATATTAAAGGAATATAAAAAATATTTTTTAAATATTTGTAATATTCTAAAATAATAATAATAAAAAAATTTATTATATTTTTATTTTTCAAAATATTATATATGACTAACCTATTATATTTAATAATTATTATAGTTTTAATTATTAAGATCTAACTTTTATTTAATTATTTCCTTCACCTTTTGCTCTTTATCTCAACATCTCTTATATTCTGTCACTTTCTTCTCTTTTTTATTATAATTCTCTATTTCTCTCTTTACTCACAATCTTTTTACCTTTTACATAGCCTCTTTCTCTCCCTTCTAATTTCTATATTTTCTAATTTTTAACCCTTTTACTTTTTTATTTATTTTCACTATCTCCCCAATGTTCTCTCATTTATTTTCTTCTTCAATAATTCATTTGTCAACTCTCTCAATCATGATTTTTTTTTCTCTTATATAAATCATTGACTTCCTCTCTCTCTTTTGTAAATTACTGATCTCTTTCTCAATTTTCTCTTTTTCAACCCATAAACTAATAATATTTAAGAAATCTATCACTTTAAAAAGTCTAATATATAATATTTATTATTAATATATATTGTATTTTTTATATTTATTATTAATTTGATTTTTTTAATTAAAAAAATGATAAAATAAAAGGAAAAAATCTCATGGATTAAAGCATTATTATTAGAAATATTATAACCAATATGATAAGCATAAATTATGTTCAAAAGTTTAGATGCTTGATAACTTTTAAAATTTTTAAATGGCTCGTAATGTTTAAAAAAATAACCACACAACTATAATATTTTTTCTTTTGCATGCATATTTGACAACATCAATATTATAGCAATTGATCTTGTTAGAACTCCAAAATTGAGTATACTTTGGCTCAAATTGTATTAGAAGAGGACTTCTTAAGAAGTCCTCGTGTTGCACATATGCTTTCACACTATTTCTTTTTCAAATAAATGATAATTATTTTTATAACATTTAACATAAAAATAATAAATAATTACACTCTTATCAACCTCTCTCTTTATTATCCATCTCTTCCTTAATATTTCTCTTTCTTTTATTTTTTTAATTATCTCTATCTCTTTTATATTCTCCCTTTTCTTTTTCTCTTTACTAAATCTTCTCTCAACCCTCTATTATTATTTTTTGATTTATTTTTCTCATATTACTATGTAGTTTTCTCTTTTTTAGAAAATAGTTATCTCCATTTCTATTATTACCTTTTCAACCCAACAATCAACAATATTTAGAACTCTTGGGTGACATAATCTAATATATAATATTATACATTATATAAATATATATATATATATATATTCATTACATAATATAATTTGCATTTATAAGAATGATAACAAAATTGAAGAAATTATTATGTATTAGTGTTAATGTCAAAAAAATGATAGTTTATATAATTTTTTATTTATTTCATATGAATAAAATATTGATATAATAATATACTATAACATATATATAAAACATAAACTTTATTTAAAAGTTTATATGCTTAGTAATTTAGAAAAATTTAGACATGCTCTAATACCTTAAAAAATAATCACACAACTTCCATTTTTTATCTTTTGTCTGTATGTGCCACGACACCAGTATTAAAGCACTCCATATCATTAGAACTCAAAAGTTAAGCATGCTTATAGGCATAATTTTAAGATGGGTGACCTCTTCGAAAGTTCTATTATTGCTTATATTTTTTCATAGCATTTTTTTAATTAATGGTCATTATTTTTAATAACAAAACTTTTTAGAAAAATAAATTATTATAAATAATAGTTTATAATTATATTTTAGTAGTTAATTTTTAAGATAAAATTTCTAATACTATTTTTAGTTTAATATAATAATAATTGTGGCACATCATATAATATAATAATATATTAAATTTAATTTACTTTATTATTAATTAAAAAACCTTTTATTAGTTATAAACAATTAGAATTAATTTAAGTTTATAATAGTATATATGCTGCATTATTAATTTTTAAATGAAGAAGTATTATGTTATAAAAAATTAGATAATAAAATATTATTTTATTAACTGTTAAAAAAATTTAAATATTTTTAATATTTTAAAACAATAATAAACTCAAAACATTTTTTACATTTTCATATTAATAAATACCACATATGATTAAATTATTTTATTTTATAAATATGATTGGTTTAATCATTTATATTTAACTTTTATTTAACTGTTTCTCTCACTTTCTTCTCTTTATCTTAATATTCCTCAAATTCTCTCACTTTATTCTCTCTGCTATTGCCATTCTCTAATTTGTCACTTTATTCTTTATATACTAATATTTTTCTTATCTTCTCTCGTTATTATCTTTATTTTCGTTCTCATTTTTTTCTTTTATATTTTATTTATTCTTTCAATCTTTTCTGTGTTTACTTTTTTCTTTTCCTCTTTATTTAATCATCTCTCATCTCTCTATTATTATTTTACTCTCTATTTGTCTCTTAACAATTTGTGACTTTCTCTCTCTTACAAAAAATTATCTCAATCTTGATCATCTCTTTTTTTTATTACATAATAGAGAAATATCTTAAGTATTAATGTCTATTTTATCTAAAATAATGGTTTATGTTATTTTCATTTATTTTAGATAAATAAAATGTTGATATTAGAAAATATTATGACATAAAATAAGCATAAATGTTTCTCAAAAGTGTACATGCTTTGTAATTTTGAAGGTTTTATAATTCCAATGCTAAGGATGCTTGGGTGATTATTGTGATGAGGATTGGTGATCTCTTAAGTCCTCAAATTATACATATTTTTTCATAGCATTTGTTTCTCTAATGAATGATAATTAATTTTTACAACATGATAATTTAAAAAAAATAAGATATTATTAATGATTATTTTTAATCTTTAGTTTACCATTTTTATTTTAATAATTAATTTATAACATTACTAAATTTTATATAATAATAAATATTACATATCATATGATATAATACAATAATCGCTTTAATTTTTTGAATATTATGCAAAATAACTAATGTTAGTTATTATAAATTATGATTAATTTATTATTTTATAATAGTGTATTCATGTCATATATAAATTTTTTTTCAATATAATATTATTAATTTATTGAATATTAATTATCTAAAATAATACCATTAATATTAACCATTATTTATACCTATTATCTATGCTATAATATGTAAAGATAATATACTAAAATAATTATCATATTTATTATTAATTTAACTTTTTAAATTTGAGGAATAAAAAAAATAATATTAAATTAATAGATAAAAAATTCTCTAAATGTCTTAATAATCTAAAATAATAATAAACCTCAATTACATTTTTATTAAAATTAAATATTATATTTTATTTATATGTTATATTTAATAAAAATTAATAATTTTAATTATTAAAATTTATTTTTATTAAATTCTTTTTTGCCTTTTTTCTATTTATCATAATATCTCTTATATTCTCTCTCTTCTTTCCCACCATTATTATCATTCATTTATTTCTCTCTCTCTTTTACTTTATTATTTATATATTATCTCTTCTATGTTCTCTTATTTCTATTTCTCTTAGTTAAATCATTTCTTATCTTTCTCTAATATTATTTTTATTCTTATTTTTCTATTTCAATTTGTGACTTTCTCTCACTTAAACAACAGTTATGTTTGTCTCCATAATCTCTCTTTTAACACATAATTAATGATATTTAAGAAATCTCTCATATTTCATAGTTTAATATAAATTATATATATTTAAAGTAATTTGATTCTTTATTTATATAAATTATAATATATTGTTAAAAATATTATATATGTCTATGTTGTAAAAAAGATTCTATATGTTTCTCGTTAATCATATACAAATAAAATTCTCATAATATAAAAAATTATGACATATATGATAAGTAAAAAATACTTTTAAAAGTGTATATATTAGATAATTTAGAAAATTTTAAAAATTATTTATTACCCCTAAAAGCCAATAACATAATTTTTTCTTATTCATGCATGTGACCATAATAGTATTATGAAGTTATATCTTATTTGAACTCCCAAGTTAAGCATGCTTGGGTGAGAGAGGTATTGCGATGAGTGATTTCTTAAGAAGTCCTCGTGCTACACAAATTTTTTCATAGCATTCAATTTTCTAATAAATGATAATTAAGTTTTACAACATTTTAACATTAAATGAAATAAATTTTTAGGGATAATTATTTATAATTACCATTTTTAATTAATTTTGAAAATAAAATTTATAATTATTTTGTTAATTTTATATAATAATAAATATTACATATCATACGATATAGTAAAGTAATGACTTGAATTTTTTTAAATATTAAACAAAATACCTTGTATGAATTATAATAAATTAGAATTAATTTACATTTATAAAAGTATTATATATATATATATATTAAGTAATTTTATTCATTATCTATATAAATTATAATATATTGTTAAAAAATATTATATATCAATCTCTATGTATTAAAAAAAACATTCTATATGTTTTCATTAATCATATACAAATAGAATACTCATAATATAAAATATTATGACATATATGATAAGCATAAAATATTTTTAAAAAGGGTATATATTAGATAATTTAGAAAATTTTTAAAAATATTCATTACCTCTTAATAATAAATTTATAATATTATTATCAATTTTATATAACAATAACTTTATACACCATATGATATAACAAAATAATAACTTTAATTTAATTCAATATTAAGGAAAATACCTTATATTAATCATAATAAATTAGAATTAAATTTATATTTATGACTACATATATATGTCATGCATAAAAGTTTTATAATAAAGAAATATTATATTATAGAATATTTGAAATCTTAGATTATATTATTAATATTAAATATTCTTTATATTCATAATCTATTTTATATCATATGAATGTAATCTATAAAAATAATGTTTTTCTTTTAATATAGTTTATTTTTTAATTTTAATATGAATCATAGAATATTAAATTAATTATCAAAATATTATTTAAATATTTATATTATTTTAAAATAATAATAATAATGAGATGTATTTATAATTTATGTTTATTAAATATTATATGTCTAACTTATTATATTTAGTAAATACTATAAGTTTAATTAATAAGATTGCTTTTATTTTGTTATTTCTCTTGTTTTCTCTTTATCTCAATATCGCTTAGATTCTCACTTTCTTTTGTCTTCTATTATCATTCTCCTATTTTTATATTTAAATTTGTCCCTTTTTTAACCTTTTTGATTTTCTTATTTCTCCCTTTTATTTATTTATTCTCTTGATATACTCTAGATGTTATTTTTCTTCATTAAATTATCTCTCATCTCTCTCAATAGCTATTTTTTCCTCTATTTCTCTCTTAAAAATCTAACTTTCTCTCTCCATTTTGTAGATTTCTTATCTCTTTCTCCATTATAGCTTTTGTAGTGCATCAATTAACAATATTTAAGGAATCTCATATTTTGAAAAGTTTGACATAAATTTTCCAATTAATAATATATATTTTATTAATTATATTTATAACATAATTTAATTTTTTATTTATAGGAATGAAAAAAATGGAAAATAGATCTGATTTATTAATGTCTAATTTATCAAAAAAATAGTTTATATAATTTTTTTATTTATTTAATAAAAATAAAATATTAATATTGGGAATTATTGTATCCAATATAATAAGGATAAATTTTTTTAGAAGTATATATGCTTGATAATTTAAGAAATTTTACAAATGGTTTAATATATTTAAAAGAATAATCACATAACTATGATATTTTCTTTTGTTATGTGTGCAACTACACCAACATTATAGCACTAGATCTCAATAGAATTCAAAAATTAAGCATGCTTGGGTGAGAGTAGTAATGGGATGGGTGACCTCTTGAGAATTTATCATATTGCATATATTTTTTCATAGCATTACCTTTGCTAATGAATGATAATTTTTTTTACATTTTAATTTTGTTAAAAGTAAATTATTATAGATGATTATTTGTAATTAGAATTTTAGTAATTAATTTTTTATAATAACTTTTTAATATTATTATTAAAATTTATATAATAATAAATATGACACATAATTTGACATGATAAAATAATAGCTTTAATTTTATTTAATATTAAGAAAAATTATTTAGGTTTATTTAAAAAAATTATAATTAATTTATATTTATAATAATATATATTTGTTATATATAAAAACTTTTTAAATATCATAATATCATGTTATTGAATATTAAAATTATAAAATTATATTATTAATGTTAAACACTATTTATATTTATAGACAATATTTCATCATATAAAGATAATAAATTAGAAAAATTATAACATTTATTATTTAATTAACTTTTTAACCCTAAGTATGAAAAAAAATAATATTAAATTAAGAATAATACTATTCTATAATAATCTTTAATTTTTCAAATAATTTTTATATTTTATTAATATTAAATATTATATAGTTTTACATAATATATGTACTAAATATTATAAGTTTAATTATTAAATTTTAAATATTTATTAAATTATTATTCTTACTTTTATTTATTTATCATAATATCTCATATATTCACCTTCTTCCTTTTCATTAATATTATTATTCCTTTATTTATCTCTTTATTTCTTATCTTTTATATTCTTCTTGGCCTCTTTCTCTTATATCTTTATCTTCAATGTTCATTCTTTTTTCTCCTCTTCAATAAATAATCTCTCATCTCTCTTTATTATTTTTTCCTCTCTATTTTGCTGTTATCAATTTCTGATTTTGTATCTCTTAAGAAATAATTATCTTTATCTCTATCATTTCTTTTTCAAGATAGAAATTAACAATATCTAAGAGATCTCATATGCTTAATTATTTAATATATATATATATATATATATATATATATATATATATATATATATATATATATATATATATATATATATATATAAGTAATTTAATTTGTTATTTATCAAAAAAATAATATAATGAAAGAAAATCTTATCTATTAATGCCAAGTTATAAAACAAATTGTCTATATAATTTTTTTGTTAATTATATATAAATAAAATATTGATATTATAAAATATTATTACATATAATAAGTATAAAATGTTTTTATAATGTGCACATATTAGATAATTTACAAAAGTTTAGAAAATGTTCATTATTTTAATGACAAACAACATATAACTTTGATTTTTTACTTATATGAATCTGCGACCACTCGACCATTATTGCACGAGATTACATTGGAACTCCAAAGTTAAGCATGTGTGGGTGAGAGTAATAATGCAATTGGTGAGCTCTTCAGAAGTCCTCATGTTACATATATTTTTTATAGCATTAGTTTTTCTAATGAATGATAATTTATATTTATAATAAATTAATTTTAAAAAATAAGTTATTATAAATGATAATTTATAATTAGAATTATAATAATTAATTTTTAATAATAAATTATAACTTTATTATTAAATTTTATATAATAATAAATGTGGCAAATCATTTGATATAATAAATTCATATTATTAAATTAGTTTAATATTAAGTAAAATGAATTATTTTCTTTATAATAAATTATAATTAATTTATGTTTATAATAGTATATATATATATATATATTATGTATAGAATCTTTTAAATGTACTAAATTATATTACTATATATTAAAAATCTAAAATTATATCATTAATATTAAGTTGTTATTTATATTATTTATTTATTTTAAATTCTTCATCCTATTCTCTTAATTTTTTAAATATTCGAAAATAATAATAAACCTCATATAGTTTTTTAATTTTATTATTGTTAAATATTATATAAGATTTTCTTATTATATTTAATAAATATCATATGTTTAATTATTATAATTAATTTTTTTAAAATTATTTTTCTTACTTTTTTCTCTCTACTTTATCTAGCAAAAATCTTAGCAATGGATCTAATTAGAACTCAAAAGCTAAGCATTCTTAGTAAGTTGGAGTATGGTTCGACTAAGTGGCCTCTTGAGAAGTTTTGGTGTTGCACATAGTTTTTCAAAACATTTCTTTTTTTAATGAGTGACAATTAATTTTAATAACATCTTAACATTAAAGAAATTAAATTATTAAAAAAAGTTTATAATTATCATTTTAGCAATTAATATTTAATAATTACTTTATAACATTTTTATCAATTTAATGTAATAATAAGTAAACCATATCACATGCTACAGTAAAAAAATAACTTTAATTTTTTAAAATATTATGCAAATTAATATTTATCAATTATAATATATTAGAATTAATTTAATTTTATAATACTGTATATATTGTGTGTATATTGTCTTTAAAAAAAGAAATATTATGTTATTAAAAAAAAGAAATCTGAAATTATTTCTCTAATTATAAATATTCTTTTTATTTATGATCTTTATTATGCCAAAATAATGATAATATATTAGAATAATTTTATTATTTGTTATTTAATTAATTTTTCTAACTTATAGAAAAAATGTTATTAAATTAATAGTCAAACTATTCTTTAAATATTTGTAATATTATAAAATAAAAATAAACCTCAAATAAGTTCATATTTTAAAATAAATAAATATTATAAATAATTTATTTTTTATATTTTATAAATATTATAGGTTTAGTAACATAAAATTAATTTTTATTAAATCATTATTATCACTTTTTTCATCTTAATGTCAAATATATTCTTTTACTTCTTTCTTTTATTATCATTCTCTTATTGGTCACTTTATTCTTGGTATCCTTATATATTCTTTTTTGCCTCTCTCTCTCTTTTATCACTCTTTACTTTCTCATTTCTCTCTTTTTTATTTTTTTTATTTATTCTCTCTATCTCTTTTATGATCCCACTTTTCCTTTTTTTTCATGAAATTGTCTCTCATCTTTTTATTATTATTTTTCTATTTATCTTGCTATTATCAATTTGTAACTTTTTCCCTCCACTTTAAAATAGTTATTTCTAATTTATTTTATTTTTATAAAAATATTAATTAACAAAATTTAAGTAATCTCTCATATATCATAGTTTAATATATAATATATACAAAAAAATAAATATATTATATTAGTTATATTTTTGTGAAATTTAATTTTTAAGTTATAAGAATTATAACTTAACAAAAGAAAATCATATATATTAATATCAATTTTTATAAAAACTTTAAATAAATAGTCAAAAAATTCTTGAAATATTTTAGTATTATATAATGATAGTAATCCTAAAAGTTTTATTTGTTATTTTATTTTAAATATTATACAAAATTAACTTATACTATTTAATAAACATTATAAGTTTTAGTTTTAAGGTTTTACTTTTATTTAATTTTTTCTCTCAATTATTACTCTTTATCTCAATATCTCTCAAATTCTCCCATTTTCTTCTCTTAGTTATTATAATTCTATCATTTATCTTTTAATTATTTAACTAATTACACTCTTATCAACCTCTCTCTTTATTATCAATCTCTTCTTTAATATTTCTCCTTCTTTTATTTTTTTTAATTATCTCTATCTCTTTTGTGTTCTCTCTTTTCATTTTCTTTTTACTAAATCTTCTCTCATCCCTCTATTATTATTTTTTGATTTATTTTTCTCTTATTACTATGTAGTTTTCTCTTTTTTAGAAAATAATTATCTCTATTTCCATTATTGCCTTTTCAGCTCAACAATTAATAATATTTAAGAGACCTCTTGGGTGACGTAGTCTAATATTTAATATTATATATCTATATATATATATATATATCATATTAATTACATTATATAATTTCCATTTATAAGAATGATAACATAATTGAAGAAATTATTATGTATTAGTGTTAATGTCAAAAACAAATAATAGTTTATATAATTTTTTATTTATTTCATAGGAATAAAATATTTATATCATAATATACTATAACTTATATATAAAACATAAACTTTATTTAAAAGTTTATGTGCTTAGTAATTTAGAAAACTTTAGACATGGTCTAATACCTTAAAAAATAATCACACAACTTCTATTTTTTATCTTTTGTAAGTATGTGTGACGACGCCAGCATTATAGCACTCATTATCATTAAAACTCAAAAGTTAAGCATGCTCAGATAAGCATAGCTTTAAGATGGGTGACCTTTTGGAAAGTTCTATTATTGCTTACATTTTTTCATAACATTTTTTTAATTAATGGTAATTAGCTTTAATAACATTACTTTTTAGAAAAATAAATTATCATAAATAATTGTTTATAATTATATTTAAGTAATTAATCTTTAAGATAAAATTTCTAATACTTTTTTTTTAATTTAATATAATAATAATTATGGCACATCATATAAAATAATAATATAATAAATTTTAATTTACTTTATTTTTAATTAAAAAACCTTTTTTTAATTATAAACAATTAGAATTAATTTATGTTTATAATATTATATATATGCTGCATTCTTAATTTTTAAATGAAGAAGTATTATATTATAAAATATTAGATAATAAAATATTATTTAATTAATTGTAAAAAAAATTTAAATATTTTTAATATTCTAAAATAATAATAAACTTAAAATGTTTTTTACATTTTCATATTAGTAAATACCACGTATGATTAAATTATTATATTTTATAAATATGATTTGTTTAATCATTTATACTTAACTTTCATTTAACTGTTTCTCTCACTTTGTTCTCTTTATCTTAATATCCCTCAGATTATCTCACTTTATTCTCTCTATTATTGTGATTCTATAATTTGTCTCTTTATTAATTGTATCCTAATATTTTTCTTAGCTTCTCTCGCTGTTATCTTTATTTTCTTTCTCATTTTTTTTCTTTTATTTTTTATTTATTCTTTCAATCTTTTTTGTGTTTACTCTTTTCTTTTCCTCTTTATTTAATCATCTCTCATCTCTCTATTATTATTTTACTCTCTATTTGGCTCTTAACAATTTGTGACTTTCTTTCTCTTACAAAATAATAATCACAATCTTCATCATCTCTTTTTTCTCATCAATTATAAATATTTAAAAAATGACTTGTGTTACATATTCTAATATATAATATTTATGTTAAATATATAATAAATATTTATATTTATTAAGTAATTTAATTTTTTATATATAATAATGATAATAAAATATAAGGAATTCATATATATTAATATGAATGTTATTGAAAATAATAGTTCATTTTAAATTTTTATTTATTTTATGTAAATAGAACAATAATATTACAATATAATATGATAGACATAATAAACATATTATAAATTTTAAAAGTACATTTACTTGTACTTTAGGAATTTTTTAAAATTTCTCATTATTTTCAAAACAATAATTAGGCAACTGTGCCTTTTTGTCGTTTGCATGTATTAAAACTCAAATAGTTAAGAATGCTTGGGTTAGAGTACTATTTGGATGGGTCAACTCTTGAGATGTCCTCGCGTTGCACATATATCTTCATAACACTCATTTTTCTTATGAAAGTCTATTAATTTTAATAAGATGCTTGAGGTGAGGTTCAATAATTGTGAGGTGAATTGCTATGAATCAATGATCGATTTACTGCAAAATATTTTCATAAAAAATTAAAATAATTTTTAATAAAGTTTAGCAAATACATAAAAGTGATTTCATATAAATTTTAATTTTATTTTAAAAAAATAATAAGTTTAAAAAAATTTGTGTAATTGAAAAATCAACAGTAATTAAAAATATATACAATCAATTTTTAGGTGGTTTGACTTAAAAAAGAAGCCCACGTCGGCCCAAAAAACCAGGCAAACACAACACAATATAAGTCTTTCGTCAATAGGCAGATAAGCTAAACACTCACAAATAAGAGACAAATGAGAAAGACAACTAAAGTCTTACAATAAAATAAAAGGAATAGGTTATTGCAACTTACAACAAAATAAAATGGAAAAAAAAGAAAAACATTTAGTGATATAAAATGAAAAAAAATACAACCAAAATCTTAAGATTTATGAAACAACTAAAGAGGCATAAGTATCTTAATAAAATGAATTAAATATCTAGAAAATTAATAACCTAGTTGATTTGAGAAAAAAAGGAATTCTAGAAGTTTGACGAGTGAATAGCACCTCAACGTATGAAAATGACGAGAAAAACGAGCTACTAATGGCTTTAATATTTTTTTCTTAGGAACACATAAAAATTTTTATTCATATTTTGGTACAAGAATCTTTTATTAATATGTAATTTGTTAATGCTAAAAGCACTTACCAAACACTCAATTTAGTCGTTAAAATTTTTGCAACTTTTGCAATATTTTAATTAGAAAATAAGTAAATGCATAACTCTCCAACGACTCAAAAAAATGACTAAAATAGCCACTACATTGTTACCATTCTATCCAAATGCTTCAGGACAATTAGATCGTGAAAGAGAGGCATCAAACGTATGCAATCGAATCAACACTTTTATGAAAATAAAATTTATCTAGTATGCTATGTAGAATTGTGATCTGATGACAACATTTAGCTTGGCCAGTGGAAGAAAAATGGACCGTGCCATCATAATCAAGTGTGATAGAACGACTTAATAAATTAGCGAATTAAATAATAAACTACAACAGTGATCGTTTGATTGTGGAAATTTGAGATTGAATGATGCGCCTTATTCATAATCAGAAATACACCTTAAAGAAATGTTTCATTGTTTTGTCACATTGCTCTGTAGAAATGTTCACTTCTCCTTATAGGTATTTTTGTAACCGTAGTACACGTCCTACTAATTTAGTTAGCTAGCCTTTGCTATTTTGGTTCTTGCTAATGCACAGCCAAAAGAATTTGTAAATTGAATGATAGAGTTCGGCGGTGATCATTCGATATCAAAGTTGAGAGATCATATGGTGTAGCTTAATCTCGTAATTCAGAAATTTGTAGTGCAAAAAAGTTGGAGTTTTTTGTCCCTCATTTCTCGCCAGCATTATTCATTTCTCCTTATAGGTATTTTGGAAACCACCGTAAATGTCTAATTAATTTAGTTGCCTAATCGTTGCTGAGTTGGTTAATTAATCACCCAAGAAAATAGTATGCGAATTTTTTTTTCTTTTCCTGGATTTATGGAGCCACAATCGATCACTCCATTAAAAATGAGAATATTTTTATTTGATTATGTACGGAACATTGTCTAGAACTAATAACCATTCCGTCATGATTCACTATGATAACCTTATTTTTTTTGTAAAATTTTATTAAATTTTTTTCTAACATTTTTATCTTTAACATATTATCTCACTTTCTTCTCTCACTTATTATTTATCTTTTATTTTTGTCTTCATTCTCTATCTCTTTATATTATTCATGGCCTCTTTCACTCCTCTATCCTTTTTAACTTTCTCATTTTTCTCTATTTCACTCATTTGTTTACTCTCTTTTTCTGATTTATGTTCTCTCTTTTCTTTTCTTCTTCATTAAATCGTCTGTGGTCTATCTCAATTATTATTTTTCCCATTTTTTGATCTTATTAGTCCATGACTTTCTCTCTTATAGAATAATCATCTCTAACTCCATTACTTTTCCTTCAGTCTATCAAATAATAATATTTAAGAAATCTCTTGTATTGTATAGTTTATTATGTAATATATTTAAAATATATATTTTGTTATAAATATATTCTACATAATTTAATTTTTAATTTATAAGAGAGGTAACATAATGGAAAAACTTTCAGTTAAAGTCATCCATTTTTTTGAAAATAATAATTTATGAAATTATTTATTAATTTTATTTAAATAAAAAAATCATATTATGATATATTATGACACTTAACAAGAATAATTTCTATTAAAATTATATAGTCTTAATAATTTAGGAAATTATAGAAATAGTTTGTTTCCATCAAAACAAATAATCACACAACTATAATATTTTTTCTTTTCTATGCATCTTCAACCATATGAGCTTTTAAGCATTGAATCTCAATAGAACTCCAAAGTTAAGCATGCTTGGGTGAGAGCAGTATTGTGACTTTAAATTTCACAATGTTGTACATATTTTTTCAAAGCATTCGATTTTTAACAAAAGACATTTGATTTTTATACCATTATAATGTAAAAAATACTATAAATGATTGTCCATAGTTATTATTATAATAATTAATATTTTAAAAAACTTTATAATTTTTTTATCAATTTTATATAATAATAAATATAGCACATCATTTGATATAACAAAATAATAAATTCAATTTTATTAAATATTTATCAAAATAACATAAATTCATTATAATAAATTACACTTAATTTTTTTTATTATTACATATATATGTTGTGTGTTTAATTTTGTAAATATAGAAATATTATATTATAGAATATTAGAGATCAAAAATAATTTTAAGTAAATAATCAAAATTGTTTTAAAATATTTTTAATATTCTAAATAAATAATAAATCTCAATTATATTTATTAGGAATTGTGGCCTCTCGAGAAGTCCAGGTGTTGCACATACTTTTTCAAAGCATTCCCTTTTTTTAAGGAGAGACAATTCATTTTAATAACATGTTAATATTAAAAAATTAAATTGCCATAAAAAGATAGTTTATAATAACCATTTTAGCAATTAATATTTAATAATAAGTTTAAAACATTGATATCAATTTCATGTAATAATAAATATAAGACATCATATGATATAATAAAAAAATAATTTTAATTTTTTTAATATTATGTAAAATAAATTATATCTTTTATAATAAATTATATTTAATTTAAGTTTATAATAAAATAGATATATTGTGTGTATAGAGTTTTTAAATATAGAACTACTATGCTACAAATAATAAGATATCTAAAATTATTTCTCTAATCTTAAATATTCTTTTTATTTATGATCCATATTATGTAAAATAAAGATAAAAAATTGGAATAATTTTATCATTTAATATTTCAATAATTTTGTTTAAAATACAAATAAATTTAATTTAATATAATTTTTCAAATATTTTTTAAATATTTTTAATATTATAAAATAATAATAAATCTCAAATGTTAAATATTTTAAAACAAACAAATATTTCATAAAATTAATTATTTTATATTTTAATAAATATTATAAGTTTAATAACTTAAATTTTTAACTTCTATTAAATCATTTTTATCATTTTTTCTCTTTATCTTAATGTCTAAAAAATTCTCACTTCTCTCTTTTATTATCATTCTGTTATTTGTCATTTGATTCTTGATGTCTTTATATTCTTCTTGGTCTCTATCTCATCTATCACTCTCTACATTCTCATTTTTCTCTCTTTCATTTATTTATGTATTCCCTCTTTCTCTTCTATGTTCCCACTTTCCTTTTCTCTTCGTTAAATTGCCTCGCATCTCTTTATCATTATTTTTTCCTTTATCTTGCTCTTATTAATTTGAAACATTTTCTCACTCTTTTGATATAGTTATCCTTATCTCTACTACCTCTTTCTAAATATAGTAATTAACATTATTTAAGAAATCTCTCATGTATCATTGTTTAGTATATAATAAATATTAAAAATATTTATATTTTTTATTATTATATTTTTTATTATTTATATTTTTATGAAATTTAATTTCTAAATTATAAGATTAATGACCTAACAAAAGAATGTCATATTTATTAATATCTATGTTATAAAAAATAATTGTTAATGTCATTTTTTAATAATTTTATTTAAACAAAATATTATTATTATAATATCTCATGATTAATTATTTTTAAGATAGTAACTACACTACTATGATTTTTTTTGTTTTTTATACATTTGTGACTACATTAGCATTATAACACAAGATTTAATTGGTACTTCCAATATTAAGCTTGCTTAAGCCATAGTTGTTTGGGGATGGGTAACCTCTTGAGAGTATTGTTATATATTTTTAATAGCACTCATTTTTGTAAGGAATGTTAATTGATTTTAAAAATATATTAATATTAAGAAAAATTAAATGATTATATATTATATTTTATAATTATATTTTTTAATTAATTGTATCATATAAAGATAATATATTGAAATAAACAAAATGCCCTTTATTTAAATACTTTTTTAAATTTAAGTGTGAAAAAATTAATTTTAAATAATTAGTAAAAATATTTTTTAAATATCTTAATATTCCATACTAATAATATATCTCCAAAATTTTTTATATTTTTTAAATTTTAAATATTAGTTATTATCAACTTTTATTATTTAATAAATATTATAAGTTTAACTTCTTAGGTTTTATTTTTATTTAATTTTTTCTTTCATTTGTTTCTTTTTATCTCAATATCTCTCAAATTCTCCCACTTTCTTCTTTGAGTTATTATTATTTTATTATTTTTCTTTTCATTTCTTATCTCATTACATAATTATCAGACTCTCTCTACTATCCATATCTTCTTTGTCATTTCTTTCTTTAATTTATTTATTATATTTATCTCTTCTATATTCTTTCTTTTAGTTTTCTCTTCATTGAATCATCTCTAATCTCTCTCTACTATTTTTTTCTATTTGTTTTTCTCTTCTTAATATTTGATTTTATCTTTTTTAAAAAATAATTATCTCCATCTCTATTATCTCTTTTTAAAAATATTAATTAACATAATTTAAAAAATCTCTCGTATATCATTATTTAATATATAATAAATTTGAAATATATATATATATATATATATATTATTTATATTTTTATGAAATTTAATTTTTAAACAATAAGAATGATAACCTAATAAAAGAAAATCATGTATATTAATATCTATATTATAAGAAATAATTTTTTATGTCATTTTTTAATACTTTTATATAAACAAAATATTATTATTATAATATATCGTAATTAATTATTTTCAAGATAATAATCACACAGCTATGATTATTTTTTCATACATAAGTAATGACATAAGCATTGTAACTCTAAATCTAATTAGTACTTCCAATGTTAAGCCTGCTTAAGTCAAAGTACTTTTGTGATGGTTGACATCTTGAGAGTATTGTTGCACATTTTTTCATAATATTCATTTTTCTAAGGATTTATAATTGATTTTAAAAACATATTATTATTTAAAAATTAAATGATTATAAATTATAGTTTTTAAATATATTTTTTGTAATTAATTACATCATATAAAATATTATATTAAAATAAATAACAATATCTATTATTTTAACAATTTTTTAATTTTAAAAAATTAAAAAAAATATTAAATAATTAGACAAAATATTCTTTGAATATTTTTAATATTCCATAATAGTAATAGAACTAAAAAATTATTTATAATTTATTTATTTAAAATATTATATATGATTACTTTTTATATTTAATAAATAGTACAAGTTTAATTTTTAAGGTTTTACTTTTATTTAATTTTTTCTCAATTTTTTTCTCATTTTCTCCAATTCTAACACTTTGTTATCTCGGTTATTATTATTCTATTATTTTTCTTTTCATTTTTTATCACATTACACTCTCATAAGTCTCTCTCTCTAATATCCTTCTCTTCTTTGTTATCTTTTTCTTTAATTTTTTAAAATTTTATCTATCTCTTTCATGTTCTCTTTTTCTTATTCTTCAAATCATCTCTCGTCTCTCTATATCATTTTTTTCTATTTATTTTTCTCTTATTTATTTGTGATTTTTTTAAGAAAATAGTTATCTCCATCTTTACTATCTCTTTATGAAAATATTAATTAACATAATTTAAGGAGTCTCTCAAGTATCTCCTTTTAATATATAATAAATATGAAATATATATATATATATATATATATATATATATATATATATATATATATATATATATATATATATATATATATATATATATATATATATATATATATATATATATATATATATATATATATATATATATATATATATATATATATATATATATATATATATATATATATATATATATATATATATATATATATATATATATATATATATATATATATATATATATATATATATATATATTTGTGAAATTTAGTTATAAGAATGATAACCTAATAAAGGAAAATCAAATATATTAAAATCTAAGTTATAAAAAATAATAGTTTATGTATTTTTTTAATAATTTCATATAAATAAAATATTATTATTATAATACATCATGATTCATTATTTTCAAGACAATAATCACACAACTATGATTTTTCTTTTTATACACATGCGACCACATTAGCATTATAACGCTAGATCTAATTAGTATTTCCAATATTAGGCTTGTATTTTTGGGATGGATGATTTCTTCGGAGTATTGTTACTCATTTTTCATAGCATTCATTTTTCTAAGGATTGGTAATTGATTTTTAAAATTTATTGATATTAAAAAAATTAAATGATGAAAAGTTATAGTTTATAAATATATGTTTTGTAAGTAATTATATCATATAAATAAAACATATTAAAATATGCATAATAACTACTATTTAAATAATTTTTAAATTTTAAGTATGAAAAAAGTAATATTAAATAATTGGTCAAAATATTCCTTAAATATTTTAAATATTTTATAATATTTATGAACATAAAAAGGTTTTTTTATTTTAAATATTATATATTATTAATTTATATTATTTAATAAATATTATAAGTTTAAGTTTGAACATTTATTTTTATTTAATTTTTTCTCTCAATTGTTTTTCTTTATCTCAATATCTCTCAAATTCTCTCACTTTCTTCTCTTAGTTAGTATTATTTTATTATTCAACTTTTTATTTTTTATCTCATTACACTCATATCAGCTTCTCTCTCTTTTAACCATCTCTTCTTTTTTGTATCTTTCTTTAACATTTTTTATTATCTCTATCTCTTCTATGTTCTCTTTTCTTTTTATATTCATTAAATCATCTCTCATCTCTCTCTTTTATTATTATTTTATTTATTTTTCTCTTATGAATGTGTGATTTTTTTTTAAAATAGTTATCTCCATCTATATTATCCACTTTTGAGTATATCAATTAGTAATATTTAAGAGGCCTTTTGTGTGACATAATCTAATAAATAATATTTTTGATAAATATATATATTTTATTTTTTATATTTATTACATAATTTAATTTTGTATTTATAAGAATGATAACATAATTAAAGAAATTATTATGCATTAGTGTCAATGTAACAAAAAATGATAGTTTATGTCATTTTTTCCTTATTTCATGTGAACAAAATATTGATATCATAATATATTACATTATATATAGAAAACATAAACTTTATTAAAATGAATATATGCTTAATTATTTAGAAAACTTTAGAAATGTTTTATTACCTACAAAAAAATAATCACACAACTTCCCTTTTTTATCTTTTGCATGTATGTACGACGAAAACAACATTATAACACTTGATATCACAAGAACTCCAAAGTTAAGTCTTCATAGATAAGCATAGTGTTAGGATGGGTGACCTCTTAAAAAGTCCTATTGTTGCTCACATTTTTCCATAATATTCATTTTTTTTAATGAATGATAATTAGTTTTTATAACATTATTATTTTAAAAAAATAAACTATTATAAATGATAATTTATATTTTGAATATAAAAGTATTTATTATAGAATATTAGACATCAAAATAATATTTTTTAATAGTAAAAAATAATTTTAATATTTATAATATTCAAAAATAATAATAATCATAAAATTTTTTTTTTATATTTTAATATTATTAGATCTTATAAATAATTAATTTATTATATTTTATAAATATTATTAATTTAATCATTTAGATTTAAATTTTATTTAATAATTTTTCTCACTTTTTTTATTTTAATGTCACTCAAATTCTTTTACATTCTTCTCTCCTATTATCACTCTCTAATTTATATGTTTATTCTTTACATCCTAATATTTTTCTTATCATCTCTCTCTATTATCTTTCTTTATTTCTCATTTCTTTCTCTTTTATTTTTTATTTATTCTTTCACTCTTTTTATATTCAGTCTTTTATTTTCCTCTTTATTAATTCATCTCTCACCTCTCTTTATTATTATTTTTCTCTCTATTTTGCTCTTAGTAATTTCTGACTTTCTCTTTCCTTTAAGGAATAATCATCTTAATCTTTATTATCTCCTTTTCTACTGATCAATTATCAATATTTCAAAAACATGTTAAATTACATAGTCTAATATATAATATTTATGATAAATATATATTTAATTATTTATGTTTATTAAGTAATTTACTTGTTTTTTATAATAATGATAATATAATGGAAGAAATTCATATACATTAATATCAATGTTATCTAAAATAATGGTTTATTTTATTTATTTATTTATTTATTTATTTATTTATTTATTTTGTATAAATAATATAATACTATTACAATATAATGTGAATAGTAAGCATATAAAAAATTTTAGAAGTGTATTTACTTATTAACTTAAAAAGTTTTTAAAATTGTTTATTATTTTCAAAACAGTAATCATGTAACTATATTTTTTGTCTTTTCCAAGATTTTTACCACACTAGTATTATAGCAATTGATCTTATTAAAACTCAAAAGTTAAGCATGCTTGGGTTAGAGTACTATTGGGATCGGTCACCTCCTAAGTTGTCCTTATGTTGCACATAGATATTCGTAGCACTCATTTTTCATATGAAAGACTTTATTTTAATAAGATATTTCAAGTGAGGCTCAACAATAATGAGGTGAATTGTTATGAATCAAAGTTTGATTTATTACAAAATATTTTTCATAAAATAATTATATTAATTTTGAATAAAGTTTAACAAATATATAAAAGTGAATTTATATAAATTTTCATTTTATTTTAAAAACATATTATGTTTAATAATCTCATATAATTGAAAAATCAACAATAATTTAAAATGTACACCATCGATTTTTAAGTGGTTCAAATTATAAAAGAAGTCTATGTTGACCAAAAAAATTCAAGATAAACACAACATAATATAAGCATTTTCCCAATAGATGGCTAGGCTAAATATTCACACAGAAGAGATAAATGAGAAAGACTATTATGATCTTACAATGAAATAAATGGAACATGCTACTATAGCCTTACAGTAAAATGAAATGAAAAAAAGAAATACATTAAGTGACAAAAAAAATAAATCAATACAAGAAAAATCTTATGATTCATGAAACAATTAAAAAGGCACAATTATTTAATAAAATGAATTAAATATCAAGAAAATTAATAACTTTGTTTATTTGAGAAAGAAAAGAATTTCAGGTATTTGATGGGTGAACGACATGGCATCCTATGAAAACGATAAGGAAAATGAGCTATTAACAGCTTTAATTTCTCTTATGTTCACATAAAAATTTTTATTCTTATTTTCGTACAAAAAGCTTCTATTTATATGCAATTTGTTAGGCTAAAAGCACTTACCAAACACATAATTTAGACATTAAATATTTCACAACTTATGTAATATTTTAATTAGGAAATAAATAAATAAATAGCTCTCCAACAACTCTTAAAAAAAGCTAAAAATAGCTCTTACGTAGTCACTATTCTATCCGAATGCTCCGTGACTGTTAGATCACAAGAATAGAGCGATCGAACATATGCAATCATATCTCTGCCATCATAAAAATGAAATTGATCTCATCTATTAGATCAAAATCGCAATCTACTTGTAAGATATAGCTTCGGCATTGGTGAAAAAAGGACATGAGATCACGATAATGTGCGATCGGATGGCTCAAACAATTAGCAAATTGAATGATAAAACACAACTATCATTACTCGATCATAAAATTTCTAGATCGAATGATGTGCCTTAATCATATTTTAGAAATTCACCGTGCAGAAAAGTTCAATGTCTTGTCCCACAATGCGAAGCAGAATTGTTCATTTCTCCTTATAGGTATTTTCTTCTTCTTCTTCTTCTTCTTCTTCTTCTTCTTCTTTCTCTTTCCTCTTTGTTCTTCTTCTACTTACTTCTTATACATTCTTCTTCTTCTTGTTTCTTCTTTTTCTTTTTCTTCTTCTTCTTCTTCCTTCTTCCTCTTTCATCTTGTTCATGATTCTTATTCTTCCTTCATCTTTCTTCTTCTTTATTCTTCTTTTTCTTCTTTCTTCTTTTCTTCCTCTTCTTCTTCTTACTTCTTCTCTCTTCTTCTATTTCTTCTTCTTCTTTCTCTTTTTCTTCTTTTTCTTCTCCTCATTCTTCTTCTGCTTCTTCCTCTTCTTCTTGTTGTTTCCTCTTTCTCCTTCTACTTTCTTATTCTTCTTCTCCATCTTTTCTTCTTCTTCTTCTTCCTCTTTCTTCTTCTTTTTGTTCCTCTTCTTTCTTCTTCTTCTTAATCTTCTTCTTCTCTTCTTCTTCTTCATCTTTCTTCAACTTCCATTTCCTTCTTCTTCTTCTTCTTCTTTCTTCTTCTTCTTCTTCTTCCTTCATCTTCTTCTTGGTCTTCTCCTTCTTCTTTCTTCTCCTTCATCTTCTTCTTCTTCTTCTTCTTCATCTTCTTCTTCTTCTTCTTTTTCTTCTTCTTCTTCTTCTTTCAACTTATTTTTCTTTCTTCCTCTTCTTCTTTCTACTTCTTCTTTCTTCTTCTTCTTCTTCTTCTTCTTCTTCTTCTTCTTCTTCTTCTTCATTCTTCTTCCTCTTCTTTCTTCTTCTTCTTCTTCTTCTTTCTTCTTCTTCTTTTCCTTTGTACTTTCTTCTTCCTCCTCCTCATTCTTCTTCTCCTTCTTCTTCTTCTTTCTTCTTCTTCTTCTTTTTCTTCTTCTTCTTCTTCTTTCCTATTCTTTCTTCTACTTCTTCCACTTCTCCTTCTTCTTCTTTTAAAACTTCTTCTTCTTCCACTTCTTCTTCTTCTTCTAATTCTTCTCCTTTCTTTTCTTCTTCTTCTTCTTCTTCTTCCTCTTCTTTTTCTTCATCTTTTTCTTGTTCTTCTTCTTTCTTTCTCTTTCTTCTTCTTCTTTCATCTTCTTCTTCTTCCTCTCTCTTCTTTCTCTTCTTCTTCTTCTTCTTCACCTTCTTCTTCTTCTTTCTACTTATTTTTCTTCCTCTTCATTTTTCCTCTTTTTTCTTCTTCTACATCATCTTCTTCTTCTTCTTCTTCTTCTCCTCCTTTTTCTTCTTCTTCTTTCTCCTTCATTTTCTTCTTATTATTATTTTTATTATTTCTTCTGCTTCTTCTTCTTCTTCTTCTTCTTCTTCTTCTTCTTCGTTCTTCTTCTTCTTCTTGCTACTCCTTTTTTCTTCTTCTTTCTTGTTCTTCTTCTTCTTCTTCCTTCTTCTTTTTCCTTCTTCTTCTTTCTTCTTCTTCTTCCTTCTTCTTCTTTCTTCTTCTATTCCTCTTCTTCTTCCTCTTCTTCTTCTTCTTCTTCTTTCTTCTTTTTCTTCTTCCTCTTCTTCTTCTTCTTTCGCTTCTTCTTCCTAACCTTCTTCTTCTTCTTTCTTCTTTCTTCTTCTTCACCTTTCTCCCTCTACTTTTTTCTTCATCTTTTTTCTTCTTCCTCTTCTTCTTTTTCTTCTTCTTCTTCTTCTTATTCTTTCATCTTCTTCTTCTCCTTCATCATTCTTCTTCTTCTTCTTCTTTCCTATTCTTCTTTCTTCATCTTCTTCTTTCTTCTTCTCCTTCTACTTCTTGTCCTTCTTCATTCTTCTTCGAGTTCTTCTTTCTTCTTCTGCCTTCTTCTTCTTCTTCTTTGTTCTTCTTCTTCTTTCTTCTTTTTTCTTTTTCTTCTTCTTCTTTCTTTTTCTTCTTCTTCTTCTTCTTTTATTTTCTTCATCTTCTTCTTCTTTCTTTTTCTTCTATATTCTTCTTCTTCATTGTTCTTCTTTCTACTCCTTCTGCTTCTTCTTCTTCTTTATTCTTCTTCTTTCTTCCACTTCTTTCTTCTTTTTCTTCTTTTTTCTTCTCCTTATTCTTCTTCTTCATTCTTCTTCAACTTTTTCTTTCTTCTTCTTCTTCCTTCTTCTTATTTCTTCTTCTTCATCATCTTCTTTCTACTTCTCCTTTTCTTTTCCTTCTTCATCTTCATCATC
The DNA here is from genome assembly GCA_023846275.1 of Vanilla planifolia. NCBI lineage: Eukaryota > Viridiplantae > Streptophyta > Magnoliopsida > Asparagales > Orchidaceae > Vanilla > Vanilla planifolia. The sequence goes on along the minus strand of JAIUJO010002172.1, from coordinate 10,649 downwards.
TACTTCTTTGTTCTTCTTCTTATTCTTCTTCTTTTTCTTCTACTTCTTTCTTTTTCCTCTTCTTTTTCTTCTTTTATCATCTTCTTCTTCTTTCTTCTTCTTCTTTCTTCTTCTTCTTTCTTCATCGTCTTTCTTCTTCTTCTTTTTCTTTTTCTTTTGTCTTATTCTTATTCATTTCTCTTCTTCTTCTTCATTTTTCTTATTTGCTTTCATCTGCTTCTTCTTCTTCCTTCTTCTTCATCTTTCTTCTTCTTCTTTCTTCTTCTTCTTCTGCTTCATTTTTCTACTTCTTTCTTCAATTTCTTTCTTTTTCTTCTTTCTTGTTCTTCTTCTTTCTTCTTCTTCTTCCTTCTACTTTCTTCTTTCGTCTTCTACTTCTATCTCATTCTTCTTCTTCTACTTCTTCTTTTTCTTCGTCTTCTTCTTTCTTCCTCTTCTTTTTTCTTCTTCTTTCTTCTTCTACTTCTTTCTTTTTCTTCTTCTTTAATCTATTTTCTTCTTCTTTTTTTTCAACTTTTTTCTTTATTCTTCTTCTTCTTCTTTTTCTTCTTCTTCTCCTTCTTCTTCTTCTTTTTATACTTCTTCTTCTTCTTCTTTCATTTTCTTCTTCTTCATCTTCTTCTTCTTCTTCCACATCTTCTTCTTCTTCCACTTCTTCTTTCTTTTTCTTCTTCTTCTTCTACTACTAATACTTTGTCTTCTTCTTCTTTTTCTTCCTCTTCCTCACCCTTTTCTTCTTCTTCTTCTTTTTCCTCTCCTTCTTCATCTTTTTCTTCATCATTTTCTCCTACTTCTTCATCTTTCTTCTTATTTCTTTTTTCTTCTTCTTCTTTCCCCTTTCTTCTTCTTCTTTCTTCTTCCTCTTCTTTTTTCCTCTTCTTTCTTCTTCTTTTTTCTTCTTCTTCTTCTTTCTTCTTCTTCTACTTCTTCATTCTTTTTTTCTTCTTTCTTCTTCTTTCATCATCTTCTTTCTCCTACTTCTTCATTCTTCTACTTTTTCTCTTTTCCTCTTTCTTCTTCTTTTTCTTCAACCCTCCTCTTATTCTTCTTCCTCTTCTTTCTTCTTCTTCTTCTTCTTCTTCTTCTTCTTCATTGATTTTCTTGCTTCTTCTTTCTTCTTCATCTTCTTTTTTCTTCTTCTTCTTCTTTCCTCTTCTTCTTCTTCTTCTTCATCTTCTTCTTCTTCTTCATTGTTCTTCTCCATCTCCTTCATCTTCTTTATTCTTCCCCTACTTCATATTCTTTCTTCTTTTTCAACTTTTTCCTTCTTCTCCTACTTCTTCCAACTTCTTCTTCTTCTTCTACTTTCTTCTTCTTCTTCTTCTTCTTCTTCTTCTTCTTTCTGCTTATTTTTCTTCCCCTACATTTTTTCCTCTTTCTTTCTTCTTCTTCATCATCTTCTTCTTCTTCTCCTCCTCCTTTTTCTTCTTCTTCTTTCTTCTTCATTTTCTTATTATTATTATTATTATTATTATTATTATTATTATTTCTTCTGCTTCTTCTTCATCTTCTTCTTCTTCTTCTTCTTCTTCTTCTTCTTCTTTTTCTTTCTACTCTTTTTTTCTTCTTTTTTGTTCTTCTTCTTCCTCCTCCTTCTTTCTTCTTCTTATTCCTCTACTTCTTTTTCTTCTTCTTCTTCTTGTTTCTTCTTCTTCTTCCTCTTCTTCTTCTTCTTTCGCTTCTTCCTAACCTTCTTCTTCTTCTTATCTTTCTTCTTCTTCCTTCTTCTTCACCTTTTTCCTCTACTTTCTTCTTTTTTCTTCTTCCTCTTTTCCTTTTTCTTCTTCTTCTTCTACTTTTTCTTTCATCTTCTTCTTCTCCTTCATCCTTCTTCTTCTTCTTCTTCTTTCCCCTTCTTCTTTCTTCTTCTTTTCTTTCTTATTCTTCTTCTTCTTCTTCTTCTCACTCTTCTTCATTCTTGTTTGACTTCTTCTTTCTTCTTCCTCTTCCTTCTTCTTCTTCTTTGTTTTTCTTCTAGTTCTACTTTCTTCTTTCTTCATTTTCTTCTTCTTCTTCTTCTTTTATATTCTTCATCTACTTCTTATTTCTTTTTCCTCTTCTTTTTTCATCTTCTGTATTCTTCTTCTTCATTGTTCTTCTTTCTTCTTCTTTCCTCCACTTCTTTCTTCTTTTTCTTCTTCTTCTTGTTCTTCTTCTTCTTCTTCTTCATTCTTCTTCAACTTTTTCTTTCTTCTTCTTCCTTCTTATTTCTTCTTCTTCTTCATCTTTTTCTTCTTCTTCATCTTCATCATCTTCTTCTTTGTTCTTCTTCTTCTTCTTCTTTCTTCTTTCTTCTTTTTCTTCTACTTCTTTCTTTTTCGTCCTTTTTTTCGTCTTTTATCTTCTTCTTCTTCTTTCTTCTTCTTTTGTCTTCTTCTTCTTCATTTCTCTCTTCTTTCTTCTTCTTTTTCTTTATTTTTCATTATCTGCTTTCTTCTTCTTCCTTCTTCATCTTTTTTCTTCTTTCTTCTTCTTCTTCGTCGTTTTTCTTCTTCTTCTTTTATCGATTTCTTTCTTCTTTTTCTTTCTTCTTCTTCTCTCTTGTTCTTCTTCTTCCTTCTACTTTCTTCTTTCTTCTTCTACTTCTATGTCATTCTTCTTCTTCTTCTTCGTCTTCTTTTTCTTTCTTCCTCTTCTTTTTTCTTCTTCTTCTTCCTTCTTTTACTTCTTTCTTTTTCTTCTTCTTCTTTTTCATCTTTTTTCTTCTTCTTTGTTCTTCTTCTTCTTCTTCTTCTTCTTCTTCTTCTTCTTCTTCTCCTTGTTCTTCTTCTATTTTCATTGTTCTTCTTCTTCTTCTTCTTCTTTCTTTTTCCTCTTCTTCTTTTTTTCTTCTTCTTCTTCTTCTTCTTCTTCTACTTCTTCTTCCACATCTTCTTTTTCCACTTCTTTTTCTTTTTCTTCTTCTTCTACTACTACTACTACTACTTTGTCTTCTTCTTCTTCTTCTTCTTCCTCATCCTCATCCTTTTCTTCTTCTTCTTCTTTTTCCTCTCCTTCATCTTTTACTTCATCATTTTCTCCTTCTTCTTTATCTTTCTTCTTATTTCTTTTTCCTTCTTTCCTCTTTCAACTTCTTCTTTCTTCTTCCTCCGCTTCTCTTTTCCACTTCTTTCTTCTTCTTCTTTCTTCTTCTTCTTCTTTCTTCTTCTTTCTTCTTCTTCTACTACTTCATTCTTTTTTTCTTCTTACTTCTTCTTTCATCTTCTTCTTTCTCCTCCTTCTTCATTCTTCTTGTTTTTCTCTTTTCCTCTTTCTTCTTCATTTTCTTCAACCCTCTTCTTATTCTTTTCCTCTTCTTTCTTCTTCTTCTTGTCCATTCTTCTTCTTTTTTCTTCTTTCTTCTTCTTCTTCTTCTTCTTCTTCTTCTTCTTCTTCTTCTTCTTCTTCTACTTCATCTTCATTGTTTCTCTTGCTTCTTCTTTCTTCTTCATCTTCTTTTTCCTTCTTCTTCTTCGTCGTTCTCCTTCTTCTTCTTCATCGTCTTCTTCTTTTTCTTCTTTGTTCTTCTCCATCTCTTTCATCTTCTTTATTCTTCCTCTACTTCATCTTCTTTCTTCTTCGTCTTCTTTTTCCTTCTTCTTCTTCTCCTTCTTCATTCTTGCTCTTCTTCTTTCTTTTTTTCTTCTTATTGTTATTATTATTATTATTATTATTATTATTATTATTATTATTATTATTATTATTATTATTGTTGTTATTATTATTATTGTTATTATTATTATTATTGTTATTATTATTATTATTTCTTCTTCTTCTTCTTCTTCTTCCTCTCCTCCATCTTTTTCTTCATCTTTTTCTTCTTCTTCTTCGTCTTTCTTCTTCTTTCTTCTTCTTTTATTTCTTCTTTGTTCTTCTTCCTCTTCTTTTTCCTCTACTTTCTTCATTATCTTTCTTCTTGTTCTTCTTTTTTCTTCTTTCTTTTTCTTCTTATTCTTCTATCTTTTTTTCTTCTTTTTTCTTATTCTTTCTTCTTCTTATTTCTTCTACTTCTTCATTCTTCTTCTTTTTCTTTTTTCTTCTTTCTTCTTCTTCTTTTTCTTCTTCCCTCTTCTTATTCTTCTTCCACTTCTTTCTTCATCTTCTTCTTCTTTTATCTTCTTCTTTTTTCTTCTTTCTTCTTCTTCTTCTTCTTCTTCTTCTTCTTCTTCTAAATCTTCTTCTTCTACTTCTTCTTTTTTTCTACTGCTGCTTCATCTTAATTCTTTTTCTTGCTTCTTCGATTTTCTTCTTCATCTTCTTTCTTCTACTTATTCTTCTTCTTTCGTCTTCTTCTTCTTCTTCATTGTCCTCTTCTTCTTCTTCTTTATTCTTCTCCATCTCCTTCATCTCCTTTATTCTTCCTCTACTTCATCTTCTTTCTTCTTCTTCTTCTTCTTCTTCTTCTTCTTCTTCTTCTTTCTTCTTCTCCTTCTTCTTCTTCTTCTTCTTCTTCTTCTTCTTTATTTTTTTCTTCTTTTTCTTTGTTGTTCTTCTATCTTTTCTTTTTCTTCTTCTTCTTCCCTATTTTAATTGTTTCTTCTTCCTCCTCTTTCTTCTTTTTCCTTCTTCTTCTCCTTCTTTCTTCTTCTTTCCTCTTTATTCTTTCCTCTTCATGTTTCTTCTTCTTCTTGTTCTTCTTCTCCTTATTTCTTCATCTTCTACTTCTTTTTCTTCTTCTTCTTGTTGTTTTTTCTTCATCTTGTTCTTCTTTATATTCCCTCCTCTTCTTCCTCTTCTTCTTCTTCATCTTCCACTTCTTTATATTATTCTTCTTTCTTCTTCATCTTCTTCTACTTCTTTCTTCTTCCTCATGTTCTTCTTCTTCTTTTTTATTCTACAACTTTCTTCATCTTCTTTCTTCTTTTTCTACTTTCTTCTCCTTCTTTCATTTTCTTCTTTCTTCTACTTCTTCTTCTTCCTTCTTTTTCTTCTTTCTTCTACTTCTTCTTCTTGTTCTTCTATTTCTTCTTCTTTCTTCTTTATCTTTCTTCTTCTTTCTTCTTCTTCTTCTTCCTCCTCTTCTCCCCCTATTTCTTTTCTTCTTCTTCGTTCTTCTTCTATCTTCTTCTACTTTCTTCTTCTTCTTTTGTCTTTTCTTTCGTCTTCTTCATTCTTCTTCTTTCTTCTTCTTCTTCTTTCTTCTTTTATCTTCTTGTTTCTTCTTCTCCTTCTTCATCATCATCATCTTCTTCTTTCTTCTTCTTTTTCTTCTTTTTCTTCTTCTTCTACTTCTTCTTTTTCATTTTCTATCTACTTTTTCTTCTTCATCTTTCTTCTTGTACTTTCCTTTTCTTCTTTTATCTTCTTTTTCTTTTTCTTCTTCTTTCATCTTCTTCTTCTTCCTCTTCTACTTCTACATTTTTCTTCTTCTTCTTCTTTCATCTTCTTCTTCTTCCTCTTCTACTTCTACTTATTTCTTCTCCTTCTTTTTCCTCCTCTTCTCCTCCATCTTTTTCTTCTTCTTTATTCTTCTTCTTCTTCTTTCTTCCTCTACTTTCTTCTTCTTTTTTTTCTTTTCTTTAGTCTTATTCATTCTTCTTCTTCTTCTTTCTTCTTCTTCTTCTTTCTTCTTTTTTCTTCTTATTTCTTCTTCTCCTTCTTCAGCATCTTCATCTTCTTCTTTCTTCTTCTTCTTCAGCATCTTCATCATCTTCTTCTTCTTCTTCTACTACTTTTTCTTTTTCTTCTTTTTCTTCTTCATTTTCTTTCTACTTTCTTCTTCTTCATCTTTCTTGTTATACTTTCTTCTTCTTCTTATTTCTTCTTTTTCTTTTTCTTCTTCTTTCATCTTCTTCTTCTTCCTCTTTGACTTCTACTTATTTCTTCTTCTTCATCTTTCATCTTTTTGTTTTATCTTCTTATTTCTTCTTCTTCTTTCTTCTTCTTCTATATTTTTCTTTTTCTTTCTTCTTCTTTATTCTTCTAAATCTTCCTCTTTATCTTCTTATTCTTCTTCTAACTTCTTCTTTCTTTCTTCTTCTTCTTCTTCTTCTTCTTTCTTCTTCTTCTTTTTTCTTCTTCTTTCTCATTCTTCTCCTTCTTCCTTCTTCTTTCTTGTTTCATATTCTTCATCTACTTCTACTTCTTCTTTTTCTTTTTTCTTCTTCTTCTTCTTTCTCTTCTTCTTCTTCTTCCTCAACTTCTTCCTAACCTTTTTCTTTTTCTTCTTCATCTTCTTCTTCTTCTTCTTTCTTCTTCATCATCTTTCTTCTTTTACTTCCATCTTCAACTTCTTTCATCTTCCTCTTCTTCTTTTTCTTCTTCTTCTTTCATTTTCTTTTTCTTCTTCATCTTTCTTCTTCTTCTCCTTTCTCCTTTATCTTCCTTCTTCATCTTTCTTCTTTTTCTACATCATCATGTTCTTCTTTTTCTTCTTCATTTTATTCGACTTCTTCTTTCTTCTTCTTCTTCCTTCTTCTTCTTCTTCTTCTTTGTTCTTCTTCTTCTTCTTTCTTATTCCTTCTTTTTTTTCTTCTACTTCTTTCCTTTTCTTCTTCTCCTTCTATCTTCTACCTTTTCCTTTTCTTCTTCTGTCTTCTTCCTTGTCTTTTTCTTCTTCTGTCTTCTTCTTCACCGTTGTTCTTCTTCTTTCTTCTTTTTATTTTTCTTCTTTCTTCCACTTCTTTCTTCCACTTCTTTCTTCTTCTTCTTCTTTCTTCTTCTTCTTCTTCTTCTTCTTCTTCTTCTTCTCTTTCTTCTTCTTCTTCTTCTTCTTCTTCTTCTTCTTCCTCATCCTCATCTTCTTCTTCTTCTTCTTCTTCCTCTCCTTCATCTTTTTCATCTTTTTCGCCTTCTTCTCCTTCTTTCTTCTTATTTTTTCTTCTTTCTACTACTTTCCTCTTTATTCTTCTTCTTCTTCTTTCTTCTTTTTCTTCTTCTTCTTCTTATTCTTCTTCTTCTTCTTCTTCTTCTTCTTCTTCTTCCATATCTTCTTCTATTTCTTCTTCTTCCTCTTCCATGTCTTCTCTCTCTTCTTTTTCATCATCATCTTCTTCTTCTTCTTCCTCCTCATCCTCTTCTTCCTCTTGCTCTTCTTCTTCCTCTTCTTGTTCATCTTTTTCTCCTTCTTCATCTTCTTGTTCGTCGTGCTGTTTCTTTCTTCTTCATTCTTCTTTCCATTTTCTTCTCCTTTCTTCTTCCTCCTCTTCTTTTTCCTCTTTTTTGTTCTTCTCCTTTCTTCTCCGTCTTCTTTCTTCTTTTTCTTCTGCTTCTTCTTCTTCATTCTTTTTTTCTTCTTTCTTCTTCTTCTTTCTCGTAATTCTTCATTCTTCTTCTTTTTCTTTCTTCATCTTTCTTCTTCTTCCTTCTTCTTTTTGTTCTTTAATTTTCTTATTCTTCTTCCTCTGCTTCATTCTTCTTCGACTTCTTCTTTCTTCTTCTTCTTCCTTCTTATTTCTTCTTCTTCGTCTTTCTTCTTCTCCTTTTTTCTTCTTCATCATCTTCTTCTTCTTCTTTCATCTTTTTCTTTCCCTTATTAATTTTTCGTCGTCTTCTTCTTCTTCTAAATTCTTCTTCTTCTTTCCTCTTATTCTTTTATCTTCTTCTTTTGTCGTCTTCTACTACATTGTTCTTCTTCTTTCTTCTTCTTCTTCTTTTTCTTGCTTCTTCTTTCTTCTATTTCTTTCTTCTTCTTCTTCTTTCTTCTTCTTCAACTTTCTTCTTCTTCTTTCATCTTCTTCTTCTTTTTTTTCCTTCTTCTTCTTTCTTATATTTCTTTCTTCTTCTTCTGCTTTCTTCTTCTTCTTCTTTCTTCTTCTTGTCTCTTCTTCTTCTTTCTCCTACATTCTTCTTTGTTCTTCTTCTTTCTACTTCTACTACTTTCTCATTCTTCTTCTCCTTCTTCTTCATTCTTCCTCTTCTTCTTTCTTCTTCTACTTCTTTCTTTTTACTCTTCTTTTTTTTCTTATTTTTTTTTTCATTCTCCTTCTTCTTCTTCTTCTTCTTCTTTCATTTTCCTCTTTTTCTTTTCTTTCTTCCTCTTCTTCTTCTTCTTCTTCTTCTTCTTCTTCTTCTTCTTAATCCATATCTTCTTCTTCCACTTCTACTTTTTCTTCTTGTTCTCCTTCTTCTTTTTCTTCTATGTCTTCTTCTTCTTGTTCTTCTTCCTCATCCTCATCTTCTTCTTCTTCTTCTTCTTCTTCCTCCCGTTCATCTTTTTCGCCTTCTTATTCATCTTACTTCTTATTTCTTCTTCTTTCTACTTCTTTCGTCTTTATTCTTCTTCTTTCCTCTCCTTCTTCTTCTTCCTATTCTTTCTTCTTCTTCTTCTTTCTTCTTCTTTCATCTTTTCTTCTTCTTCTTCTTCATTCTTTTTTCTTCATTCTTCTTCTTCTTTCTTCTTCTTTTTTCTTCTACTTCTTCATTATTCTTCTTTTTTTTTCTTCTTCTTTCTTCTTCTTTTTTTCTTCGTCTCTCTTCATATTCTTCATCCTTTTCTTTCTTCTTCCTCTTCTTCTTCTTTCTTCTTCTTTCTTTTTCTTCTTTCTTCTTCTTCTTCTTCTTCTTCCACTTCTTCTTCTTCATCTTCATTCTTTTTCTTGCTTCTTCTTCTTTCTTCTTCATCTTCTTTCTTCTTCTTCTTCTTCTACTTCTTTCTTCCTTTTCATCTTCTACTTCTTTCTTCCTTTTCATCTTCTTCTTCTTCGTGTCTTTCTTCTTCTTCATTGTTCTTCTTCTTCTTCTTTCTTCTTTCTTCTTTTTCTTCTTCTCCTTCTTTTTCTTCTACTTCTTCTTTTATCTTCTTCTTCTTCTTCTTCTTCTTCTTTCTTCTTCTTTTGTCTTCTTCTTCTTCTTCATTATTCTTTTTCATTCTTCTTCTTCCTCCTCCTCTTTTCTCTTCTTTCTTCTACTTCTTCCTTCTTCTTCTTCTTTTTCTTCTTCTTTCTTCTTCTTCTTCTACATTTTTCTTCTTCTTCTTTCTTCGATTTCTTTCTTCTTCTTCTTCTTTCTTCGATTTCTTTCTTCTTCTTCTTCTTTCTACTTATTTCTTCTTCTTTCTACTTCTTATCTCTTTCTTCTTCTTCTTTCTTCTTCTTCTTCTTCTTCTTCTTCTTCTTCTTCTTCTTCCTATTCATTCTTCTTATTCTTTCTTCTTCTTCTTATTTCTTCTTTCTTCTTCTTTCTTCCTTTTCTTCTTCTACTTCTTCATTCCTTTTTTCTTCCTTTTCCTTCTTCTTTCTTCTTCTTTCTTCTTCTTTTTTCTTCCTCTTCCTCTTTTTTCTTCTTCTTCTTCATTCATCTTCTTTTTCTTTCTTCTTCCTTCTTCTTCTTCTTTTTCTTCGTCCCAATTCATATTCTTCTTCTCTTCTTTCTTCTTCCTCTTCTTCTTCTTTCTTCTTCTTCCTTTTTCTTCTTTCTTCTTCTTCTTCTTCTTTTTCTTCTTCCACTACTACTTCTTCTTCATCTTCAATCTTTTTCTTTCTTCTTCTTGTTTCTCCTTCATCTTCTTTCTTCTTCTTCTTCTTCTTCTTTCTTCTTTTTCTTCTTCTTCTTCTTTGTCTTCTTCTTCTTCTTTTTCTTTGTTCTTCTTCTTCTTCTTTTTTCTTCTTTCTTCTTTTTCTTCTTCTTCTTTTTCTTCTTCTTCTTCTTCTTCTTCTTCTTTTATCTTCTTCATCTTCTTCTTCTTCCTCTTTCTTCTTCTTTTGTCTTCTTCTTCTTCTTCATTATTCTTCTTCTTTCTTCTTCTTCTTCCTCCTCTTTCCTTTTCTTTCTTCTACTTCTTTCTTCTTCTTCTTCTTTTTCTTCTTCATCTTCTTTTTCATCTTCTTTCTTCTTTTTCTTCTAAGTTTTTCTTCTTCTTCTTTCTTCGATTTATTTCTTCTTCTTCTCTCTTCTTATTTTTCTTTCTTCTTCTTTCCTCCTCATCTTCTTCTTCTCCTCTCATCATCTTCTTCTTCTTTTTTAATCTTCTTTATTCTTCTTCTTTCTTCTTTTGCTTCTTTCTTGTTCATCGTCTACTTCTTCTTTTTCTTCTTTCTTCCTCTTTTCTTTCTTCTTTTTATTTCTTCTTCTATTTCTCTCTTTTTATTTAGTCTTCTTCTTCTTCAATATTCTTCTTTTTTCATATTCTTCTTTTTCTTCTTTTTTATTCTTCTTCTTCTTCTTCTTCTTCTTCTTCTTCTTCTTCTTCTTATTCTTATTCTTCTTCTTCTTCTTCTTTCTTTTTCCTCTTCTTCTTCTTGATGTTTTTCTTCTTCTTCTTCTTCTTCTCCACATCTTCTTCTTCTTCTTCTTCTTCAACGTCTTCTCTTTCTTCGTCTTTTTCTTCTTCTTTTTCTTCTTCATCCTAATCCTCTTCTTCCTCTTCCTCTTCTTCTTTGTCTTTTTCATCATCTTTTTCTCCTTCTTGTTCTTCTTCTATGTCTTTCTTCTTCTTTGTTCTTCTTTCCACATTCTTCTTCTTCATCCTTCTTCCTCTTCTTTTTCCTGGTTTCTTCTTCGTCTTCTTTCTTCTTCTTCTTCTTCTTTGTCTTCTTCTTCTTCATTCTTTTTTTCTTCTTTCTTCTTTCTTCTTCCTCTTTCTTCTTCTTCTTTCTTCTAATTCTTCGTCCTTCTTTTTCTTTCTTCTTCTTTCTTTGTCTTCCTTCTTCGTTTTGTTCTTCCCTTTTCTTATTCTTCTTCCTCTTTTTGCTTCTTCTTCTTCTTTCTTCTTCTTCTTCTTCTACTATTTC
>JAIUJO010002936.1:42500-49262 GCA_023846275.1 Vanilla planifolia | reverse complement strand
CGTCTTCTTTTTCTTCTTCTTCTACCTCTTCTTCTTCTTCTTCCACCTCTTCTTCCTCTCCTTCTTCTTCTCCTTCTTCTTCTTCTTTCTTCTTCAACTTCCTCTACTTCTTTCTCCTCTTCTTCCTCTCCTTCTTCTTCTTCTTCTTCTTCTTCTTCTTCATTCGGTTCTCTTCTTCTTCTTCTTCTTCCTCTTGTTCTTCTTCTCCTTCTCCATCTTCTCCTTCTTCTACTTCTCCTTCATCTTCTTCTTCTTCTTCTTCTTCTTCTTATTCTTCATCAACTTACACTTCTTCTTCTTCTTCCTCCTCTTCCTCTTCTACTTCCTCTTCCTCTTCTCTTCTTCTTCTTCTTCTATCTCTTCCACTTCTTCGTTTTGTTCTTCTTCTTCTTCTTCTTCTTCTTCTACTTCATCTTCTTCTTCTTCTTCTTCTTCTTCTTCTTCGATTTTTATTCTTCTTCTTCTTCTTCCACTTCTTCTTCTTCATCATCATTATCTTCTTCTTCTTCTTCTTCTTCTATTTCTTCATCTTCCACTTCTTCTCTTATAATTCTTCTTCTTCTTCTTCTTCTTCTCACCTCTCCACCTCTTCTTCTTCTATGTCTTCTTCTTCTTCTTCTTCTACTTCTTCTTTTTGTTTGCATTCTTTTTCTTCTTTTTCTTCTTTTTCTACCTTCTCTTCTTCTTCTTCCACCTCTTCTTCCTCTTCTTCTTCTTCTCCTTCTTCTTCTTCTTCTTCTTCTTCTTCTTCCTTTTCTTCTTTCTCTTCTTCTTCCTCTCCTTCTTCTTCTTCTTCTTTCTCTTCTCGTCTTCTTCTTCTTCTTCTTCTCTTGTTCTACTTCTCCTTCTCCTTCTTCTTCTTCTTCTACTTCTCCCTCATTATCTCCTTCTTCTTCCTCTTCCTCTTCTTCTTCTTCTTCTTTTTCTATCTCTTCCTCTTCTTCGTCTTTTTCTTCTTCTTCTTCTTTTTCTTCTTCTTCTTCTACTTCATCTTCTTCATCATCTTCTTTTTCTTCTACTTCTTGCTATTTTTATTCTCCTTCTTCTTCTTCCACTTCTTCTTCTTCATCTTCTTCTTCTTGTTTTACTTCTCCTTCTTCTTCCCATTCTCTCTTCTTCTTCTTCTTCTTCTCTTTTCTTCCTCCTCTTCTCCTTCTTCTTCTTGTTCTTCTTTTTTTTATTATTATTCATCTTCTTTTTCGTCTTCTTCTTCTTCTTCTTCTTATTACTACTTCTCCTTATTCTTTTCCTTTTTCTTCATCTCCTTCTTCTTTTTCTTTTTCTTCTCATTTTGCTTCTTCTCCTTATTCTTCTCTTTCTTCTCATTTTTCCCCTTCTTTTTCTTCTTCTTCTTCTTCTTCTTCCTCCTTTTCCTCCTCTTCCTCTTCTTCTTCTTCTTCTTCTTCTTCTCCTTCCTCTTCTTCATGTTCTTCTCTTCCTCTTCTCCTTGTTCTTCCTCATCCTGCTTTTCTTCTTCTTTGTTCTTCTTCTTCTTCTTCTTCCTCTTCTTCTTCTTCTTTTTCTTCTTCTTCTTCATCATCATCATCTTCTTCTTCTTCTTCTTATTCTTCTTCTTCTTCTTCTTCCTCCTCCTTCTCCTCTTCTTTTTCTTCTTCTTGTTCTTCTTCTCATACTCCTTCTCCTTCTTCATCTTTTTGTTCCTGTTCACTTCTTCTCCTCCTTCATCAACTTCATCCTAATCTTCTTCTTCTACGTCTTCTTCCTCTGCTTCTTTTTCTTCTTCTTCCCAATCATCGTCATCGTCTTCTTCTTCTTCTTCTTCTTCTTCTTACTTCTTCTTTATCTCCTTCTTCTTCTTCCTCTTATTCTTCCTCTTCTTCTTCTTCTCCCTCTTCTTCTTCATTTTTTTGCTTCTTCTACTTCTTCTTCTTCTGCTTCTTCTTCTTCTTCTTCTTCATATTCTACTTCTTCTTCTTCTTGTTCTTCTTTTTCTTCATCTTCTTCTACTAGTTTGCCTTCTTCTTTTTCTTCTTATTCCACTTCTTCTTCTTCTTCTTCTTCTTTTTCTACTTCTTGTTGCTCTTCTACTCTTCGTCCGCTTCTCCCTCATCCTCTTCACCTTCTTCTTCTTCTTCTTCCTCTTTCTCTTCTTCTTCTTCTCCTTCTTCTTCTTCTTCTTCTTCTTCTACTACTACTACTACTACTACTTCTTCTTCTTCTTCTTCATCCTCCTCCTCCTCTTCTTCTTCTTATTCTTCTTCCTATTATTATTCTTCTTCTTCTTCCTCTACTTTTTGCTTCTTCTTCTCTCATCTGCTTCTTCTTTTCTTCTTCTTCTTCTTCTTCTACCTCCTCTTCTATGTCTTCTACTACAACTTCTTCTTCTTCTACTTTTCTTTTTCTTCATCTGCTTCTACCTTTTTTCTTCTTCTTCTTCTCCTTTTAAATCTTCTTCTTTTTCTTATTTTACTTCTTTTTCTTCTTTTTCTTCTTTTTCTTCTTCTTCTTCTCCTTCCTCTTCTTCAAACTTCTTATCCTTCTTTGTCATCCTCTTATTATTCTTCTTCTTTTACTACTACTACTTCTTCTTCTTCTTCTTGTTCTTGTTCTTCTTCTTCATCTTCTTCTTCTTCTTCTTCTTCCTCCTCCTCCTCATCCTGCTCCTCTTCTTCTTCTTCTTCCTGTTCTTCTTCTTCTTCTTCCTCTTCTTCTTCTTCTTCTTCTTCACTTTCTTCTTCTTCTTATTTTGCTTCTTCTTCTTCTTCTTCTTCTTCATCTTCTTCTTCTTCTTCTTCTTCTTCTTATTCTTATTCTTTTTCTTCCTTCCACTTCTTCTTCGTCTTCTTCTTCTTCTTCTACATCGTCATCTTTGTCTTCTTCTTCTTCTTCTTCTTCTTCTTCTTGTTCTTCTTCTTCTAATTCTTCTTCTACTTCTACTACTACTTTAACTTCTTATTGTTGTTCTTCTTCTTCTTTTTCTTTAAATTGTTTTTCTTCATTATCTTCATCTTCTTCTCCTCTTTCTACCCACTATCTTCTTCTTGTTCTTCTTCTTCTCCATCTCCTACTTCTTTTACTACTTGTTCCCCTTCTTCTTCTTCTTCTTCTTCTTCCCCTTTTTCTTCTTCTGCTTCTTCTTCTTCTTCTTCTACTTCTTCTTCTTTTTCTTCTTCTTTTATTTCTTCTTCTTCTTATTTCTCTTACTTCTTCTTCTTCTTCATTTTCTTCTTCTTCTTCTTCTTCTTCTTCTTCATCTTCTTATTCTTTTTCTATTTCTTCTTCTTCTTAATTTTCTTCTTCTACTACTTCTTTTTTTCCTTCTTCTTCTTCTTCCACTTCTTCTTCCTCTTTATCGTCTTTGGTTTCCTCTTCTTTTCTCTTTTTCTTTTTCTTCTTCTTTTCCTACTTCTTCTTCTACATCTTATTTTTCTTCTTCTATTTCTTCTTGTTCTTCTTCTTCTTCTTCTTCTTCTTCTTCTTCTTCCTGTTCTTTCTCTTCTTCTCCACCTTCCTATTCCTCTTCTACTTCTTCTTTCTCTTACTCTTCTACTTCTTCTTCTTCTCCTTCTTCTTACCTCTTCTTCTTCTTCTTTTTCTTCTTCTTTCTCTTCTTCTTCTTTCTCTTCTTCGTCTTTTTCTTCTTCTTTTTCATAATCATCATCTTCATTTTCTCTTCTTTTTCTTCTTCCTCTTCTTCCTCCTCCTCCTCTTTCTTCTTCCTACTCTTCTTCCTCTTCTTCTTCTTCTCCTTCTTCTTCTTTTTCTTCTCCTTGCACATCTTAATTTTTTTCTTTTTCCTCTTCTTGTTCTTATTCATATTTATCTTCTTTTTCTACAAATGCTACTTCTTCCCCTTCTTCCTTCTTCATCTTCTTTGTCTTCTTCATCTTCTTCTTCTACTTCATATTCTTCTTCTTCTTCATCTTCTTCTTCCTCTTCAACTTTTTCATCTCCTTCCTCCTCTTCTCTTTTTCTTTTTCTTTTGATTCTTCTTCTTCTTCTTCTTCTTCTACTTCCTCTTCCTCTTCTTCTGTTTCTGCTTCTTCTTCTTCTTCTTCTTCTTCTAATTCTTCTACTTCATCTTCTTCTTCTTCTTCAAGTTCTTCTTCTTCTTCTTCTTATTCTTCTTCTTCTTTCTGTTCATATTCATCTGCTTCTGCTTCCTATTCCTCTTCTTCTTCTTCTTCCCCTTCTTCTTCTTCTTCTTCTTCCTATTCCTCTTCTTCTTTTCTTCTTCTTCTTCTTATTCTTGTTCTAGTTTTTCTTCTTCTTCTTCTACTTCTTTCTGTTCATCATCTCCTTTTTCATCTCCTTCTTCCTATTCTTCTTCTTCATCTTCTTCTTCTTCTTCTTCTTCTTGCTCCTGCTCTCAATCTTCTTCATCTTCCTCTTCTTCCTACTCTTCTTCTTCTTCTTCTTCTTCTTTTTCCTCTTCTCCTTCTTATTCTTCTTATTCTTCTTTTTCTTCTTCTTCTCTGCCTCCTTTTTCTTCTTCTCCTTCATCTTCTTCTTCATCTTCTTCTTCATCTTCTTCCTCTTCTTATTCTTCTTCTTCTTCTTCTTTTTCTTCTTCTTCTTCTTCTGCTTCTTCTTCTTCTACTTCTTCTTTTTTTTCTTTTTCCACTGATTCTTCTTCTTCTTCATCTCACAATTCTTCTTCTTCTTCTTCTTCTTCTTCTTCTTCTTCTTCTTCCTCTTCTTCTTCTTCTTTGTCTTCTTCTTCTTCTTCTTCCTCCTCTTTTTGTTCGTCTTCTTTTTCTTCTTCTTCTTCCTCTTCTTCATCTTTTTCTTCTTCTTCTCCCTTTTCTCCTCTTCTTCTTGTTGTTGTTTGTCTTCTTCTAGTTCTTCTTCTTCTTCTTCTTCTTCTTCCTCTCCTCTTCTTTGTCTTCTTCTTCTTTCTCATCTCTTCTTCTTCTTCTTCCTCTTGTTTTTCGTCACCTACTCCTCCTTCTTTTAGTTATCCTTCGCCTTCTTCTTCTTCTTTCACTTCTTTTCCTTATTCTTCTTATTCATCATCAACTTACACTTCCACTTCTTCTTCTTCTTCCTCCTCCGCTTCTTCTTCTTCTTCTTCTTCCTCTTTGTCTTTTTCTACTTCACTATTTCTTCTTCTTGCTCTTCTTCTTCTTCTTCTTTTTATTCTTCTTCTACAAATTCTTCTTCTTTTTCTTCTTCAATTCTTCTTCTCCTTCTTCTTCATCTTCTTCTTCTTCTTCTTCACATCTTAATCTTCTTCTTCTTCCTCTACCTCTTCTACTTCTTCTTCTTTTATTCTTTTCATCTTCTTCCCCTTCTTCTTCTATCTTCTTCTTCTATGTCAAATACATCCTCTTCTTCTTCTTCTTCTTCTTCTTTATCTTCTTCTTTAACATCTTCTTGATCTTCTTCTTCTTCTTCTTCTTCTTCTTCTTTTCTTCTTATTCTCCTTCTACCTTCTGTTCTTCTTCCTCTTCTCCTTCTACCTCTTCTTCTTTTCTTCTTTTCTTCTTCTTCTTCTTCTTCTTCTTCTTCTTCTTCTTCTTTCTCTTCCCTTCTTCTTCTTCTTCTTCTTCTTCCTCTTCTTCTCCTTCTTCTTCGTTTTCTAATTCTTCTTCTTCTTCCTCCTCTACTTCTTCTTCTCTTCTTCTTCTTCTTCTCCCTTCTTCTTCTTATTCTTCTTATTATTTTTCTTCTTCTTTTTCTTCTTCTCCTTCTTCTTTTCTCCTTCTTCTTTTTCTTTTTCTTCTTATTTTTCTTTTTTCTGCTTATTCTTCTTCTTCTTCTTCTCCTTTTCCCCTTCTTCTTCTTCTTCTTCTTCCTCTTCCACTTCTTCTTTTTCTTCTTCTTCTTCTTCCTCTTCATGCACTTCTTCTTCTTCTTCTCCTCCTTCGTCTTCATCTTTTTTTCTTTTTCTTTTCTTCTTCTTCTTCTTCTCCTTCTTTTTCTTCTTCTTCTTCTTTTTCTTCCTCTTCTTCATTTTGTTCTACTTCTTCTTCTTTCTCTTCTTTTATTCTTCATCTTGTTCTTCCTCCTCCTCTTCTTTTTCATCTTCTTGTTCTTTTTCTTAATCATCTTCATCTTCTTCTTCTTCTTCTCCTTCTTCTTCTTCTTATTATTCTTTCTCTTCTTCTTATTTTTTGTTCCTCTTCTTCGTCTTCTTTGTCTTCTTCTTCATCATCATCTTCTTCTTCTTCTTCTTCTTCTTCTTTTACTACTTCTTCTTCTTCTTCTTAACCTTTAACTTCTCTTCTTCTAATTTTTCTTCTTCTTAATCTTCTTTTCTTCTTCCTTCTTCTTCTTCTTCTTCTTGTTCTTCCTATTCCTCTTCCTCTTCCTCTTCTTCTTCATCTTCTTCTTCTACTTCTTCCTATTCCTCTTCTTCTTTTTCTTCTTCTTCCACTTCCTCCTCCTCCTACTCCTCTTCATCTTCTTCTTCTTCCCCTTCTTACTTTTCTTCTTCTTCTTCTTTCTTCTTCTTCTTCTTGTTATCTTTTTTCTTGTTCTTCTTCTTCTCCACCTTCTTCTCCATAAACTTCTTCTTGATCTTCTCCTTCTTCTTCTTCTTTCCTTCTTCATCATCATCATCATCATCATCTTCTTCTTCTTCTACTTCTTATTCTTTTTATTCTTCCTCTAATTCTTCTTTTTCTTCTTCTTCTTCTTCTTCTTCTTCCTCTTCTTCTTCATTTTCCTCTTCTTCTTCTTCTTGTTCTGCCACTTCTTCTTCTCCATCTTCTTCTTCTAATACTTCTTCTTCTTCTTCTTATAGTTTGTCTTTTTTTTTCTTCTTACTCCTCTTCTTCTTTTCCTACTTCTTCTTGC
>JAIUJO010002936.1:27500-30000 GCA_023846275.1 Vanilla planifolia | reverse complement strand
CTTCTTCATCATCAATTTCTTCTTCTTCTTCATCTTCTACATCTTCTTCTTCTTTATCTTCTTTGTAGTCCTCTTCTTTGTCTTCTTCTTCTTCTTCTTCTCTTTCTATGTCTCCTTCTTCATCTTCTTTTTCTTCTTCTTCTTCTCTTTCTATCTCTTATTCTTCTTCTACTCCTACATCTTCTTCGATTTCTTCCTTTTCTTCTTCTTCTCCTTCTCTTCTTCTACATCATCTCTTTCTTCTTCATCTTTTTCATCTCCTTCATCTTTTTCTTATTCTCCATCTACTTCATTTTCTTCTACTTCTTCTTATTATTATTATTATTGCTCTACTTCTCCTTCTTTTACTTCTTCATCTTCTACTTCTCATTTTCTTCTTCTTCTTCTAATTCTTGTTCTTCCTCCTCCTCCCCCCTCCTCCTGCTCTTCTACTTCATCATTTTCTTCTTCTTATTCTTCCAATTCTTCCTATTCTTCTTCTTCTTCTTCCTCCTCCTCCTCCTCCTTGTCCTCTACTTCTTCTTATTATTATTATTCTTCTTCCTCTTCTTCTTCTTCTTATTCTCCTTCTTCTTGTTCTACTTCTTTTCTTCTTTGCCTTCTTCTTCTTCTTCTTCTTCTTCCTCTTCCTCTTCCTCATCTTCTTCTGCTTCTTCTTCTTCTCGTTCTTCTTCTTCCTCCTCTTCCTCTTCTTCTTCTTCTGCTTCTTCTTCTTCTTATTCTTCTTTTCCTACTTCTTTTTCTTATTCCTCTTCTTCTTCTTATTCTTCTTCTTAATTATCATAATCTTCAACTACTTCATCATTTTCTTCTTCTTCTTTCTTCTCTTCTTCTTCTTTATCCTCCTCCTCCTCTTCTTCTTCTTCCCCTTCTTCCTCTTCTTCTTCTTCTTATTCTTCTTCTTCTTCTTATTTTTTTCATTTTCTTCTCCTTTTTCTTCTTCTTCTTCTACTTCTTCTTCTTCCGCTTATGCATCTTCGTCTTCTACTTCTTCTTCTTCTTCTTCATCTTCTTCTTTTTCTTCTTCGTCTCCTTTTCTTCTTCTTCTTCCACCTCTTCCTCTTCTTCTACTTATTATTCTTATTCTTCTTCTTCTTCTGCTTCTTCTACTTCTTCTTCTTTGTCATCTTCTTCCTATTCTAATTTTCTTCTTCTTCTTCATATTTCTTTTTCTACTTCTTCTTTATCTCTTCTTGTACTTCTTCTTCCCCTTCTTCTCTTCTTCTCCCTCTTCTTCTTCTTCTTCTTCTTCTATGTCTTCTTCGTCTTCTTCTTCTTTGTCTTCCTCTTCTTCTTCTTCTTGCTTTTCTTCTTCTTCATCATCCTCTTCTCCTTCTTCTCCTCCTTCTTCTTCTTGTACTCATTTTCCTCTTCTTCTACATCTCCTTCTTCTTCATCTTTTTCTTCTTTTTCTTCTTCTTCTTCTTCCTCTTTATCTTCTTCATGTTCTTCTTCTTCTTCCTCCAATTCTATTTCTTCTTCTTACTTTTCCTCATCTTCTACATCTTCTTCTTCTTTTCCATCTTGTTTTTCATTCTTCTCCTTCTTTTTTCTTCCTCTTCTTCTTGTTTTTCTTCTTCTACTTCAACTACTACAACTTCTTGTTCTTCTACTCATACTTCTTTATCTCCCCCTTGTACTTCTTCTTCATTTTCTTCTTCTTAATTTTCTTCTTCCTATTCTTCTTCTTCTTCTTCTTCCTCTTCTTCATTTTCTTCTTCTTCTTCTTCTTCTTCATCTTCTTCTTCCGCTTTTTATTCTTCTTCTTCTTCTTCGACTACCTTTTCTTCTTCTTCTTTCTCTTCGTGTTCTTTTTGTTCTTCTTCTTCTTCTCCTTCTTCTTTTTCTTCTTCTCCTTCTTCCTTTTCTTCTTCTTCTTGTTGTTTTTCTCCTTATACTTCTATTCTTCTTCTTCTTCTTCTGCTTAACTTCTTCTTCTCCTCCTTGTCCTTCTTCTTCTTTGTTTTCTTCTTCTTCTTTATTTTCTTCTTCTTCTTGATCTTCTACTTCTTCATCTTCCTCCTCTTCTTCTTCTTCTCCCACTTCATCAGCTTCTTTCTTTTATCTATTTCTTCTTCTTCTTTTCCTTCTCCTTCTTCTTCTTCTTCTTCTTCTTCTTCTGCTCCTTTTTCTTCTTCTTCTTCTTCATTTTCTTCATCTTCTTGTTCTCCATCTCCTTCTCCTCCTTATACTTCTTCACTTTCATCATCTTCATCTTCTTCTTCTTCCTCTTCTTGTCCTTCTTCTTCTACTTCTTTTGATCTTCTTCTTCATCTTCTTCTTCTTCTTCTTCTTCCACTTCTTCTTCTTCTTCTTCTACTACTTCTTCTTCTTCTTTTTCTTCTTCTTCTACTTCTTCCTTCTCGTCTTCCACTTTTTCTTTTTTTCTTCTTCTTCTTCTTCTTCTTCTTCTTGTTCCTCCTCCTCCTCTTCCTCTTCTTCTTCTTCTTCTTTATTTTTCTTCTTATTATTTTTATTCTTATTCTTATCCTTCGTTTGT
>JAIUJO010002936.1:12500-17500 GCA_023846275.1 Vanilla planifolia | reverse complement strand
TGAAGAAGTAGGAGAAGAAGAAGAAGAAGATGATGATGATGATGAAGGAAAATAATAAGATGAAAAATAAAAAGAAGAAGAAGTAGAAAAAGAAGACAAACAAGAAGAAGAAAAAGAGGAGAAGAAGAAGCAGAAGAAGATGACACATAAGAAGACGAAGAAGTTGGAGAATAAAAAGACAAAGAATAGGATGAATGAAAAAAAAGAAAAAGAATAAGAAGAGGAGGAAGAAGAAGAAGTGGAAGAAGCTAAAGGAGAAGAAGAAGAGGAAGAAGAAGAAGAAGACGAAGAAGAAGAAGACGAAGTGGAACACGAAGAACAAGAAAAAGAAGGAGATGAAGCAGAAGAAGAAGATTAAGAGGAAAGGTAGAAGAAGAAGAAAGAGAAGAAGAAGAAGGAGAGAAAGAAGAAGAAGAAGAAGATGATGAAGAAGAAGTAGAAGAAGAAGAAGAAGAAGAAGAAGGAGAAGAAGGGAGAAGAGGGAGAAAAAGAAGTAAAAGGAAAAGTAGAAGATGAATAAGAAGAAGAACAAGGAGAAAAGATGTAGAAGTAGAGAAAGAAGATGATGTTGATGATGAATAAGAAGTAGGAGAAGAAGATGATGAAGAAGAAGATGAAATAGAAGAAGAAGAAGAGGGAAAAGAAGAAGAAGGAGAAGGAGTAGAAGGAAAAGAAGAAGAAGAAGATGATGATGATTATCTAGAAGAAGAAGGAGAAGAAGATCATGAAGTACAAGAAGAAGAGAAGGAGGAAGAAGAAGAAGATGAAAAAGAAGAAGAAGAAGAGGAAAATGTTGGAGAAGAAAAAGAAGAGGAAGAAGAGGAAGAAGAAGAAGAAGAACTAGAACGAGATGAAGAAGAGATTAAAAGGAGGAAGACGAAGAAGAAGGAGAAGAACGAGAAGAAGAAGAAGAAGAAGAAGAAGAAAAAGGAGAAGAAGAGGAAGAAGAAGAGGAAGAAGAAGGTTAAGAAGAAAGAGAAGGAGAAGAAGTAAAAGAAGAAGAAGAAGACGAAGAAGATGATGATGAAGAAGAAGAAGAGGAATAAGAGGAAGAAGATGAAGAAAAAGAAGAAGATGATGGAGATGAAGACGAAGAAGATGAAGGAGACGGTGAAGAAGAAGAAGAAGAAGAAGAAGAAGTAGTAGAATATGAAGAAGAAGAAGAAGAAGAAGAAAACATAGAAGTACGAGAAGAAGAAGAATAGGAAGAAGAAGAAGAAGAAGAAGAAGAGCAAGAGCAAGAAGATGAGGAAGAAGGAGAAGTAGAAGAAGAGGAAGATGACAAAGTAGTAGAAGAAGAAGAAGAAAAAGAAGGCCAAGAAGAAGAAGAAGAAGAAGAAGAAGATGAAGCAGAAGTAGAAGATGAAGAAGAAGAAGAAGAAAAAGTAGAACAAATGAAGAAGATGAAGAAAAAGAAGAAGAAGGAGAAGAATTTGAAGAAGTAGAAGTTGATGAAGAAGAAGAAGTGGTAGAAGAAGGAGAAGAAGAAGTAGAAGAAGGAGGAGAAAAAGAAGTAGAAGAACAAATTGAAGATGAAAAAGACAAAGAAGATGAAGAAGAATAAGGAGAAGAAGAAGTTGAAGATGATGAAGAAGAAGAAAATGAAGAGGAGGAAGAAGAAGGAGAGAAAGAAGGAGTAGAAGAAGAAGAAGAAGATGATGACGAAGTGGAAGAAAAAGTAGAAGAAGAAGACTAAGAAGAAGCAGAAGAGGAAGAAGGAGAAGAAGAACAACAACAAGAACAAGAAGACAAAGAAGAAGAAATGAAGAAGAATAAGAAGAAGAAGAAGATGATGAAGTAGAAGAAGAAGGAGAAGAAATTTAAGAATAAGAAGAAGAAAAAGAAGAAGAACCAATGAAGGAAGAAGAAGAAGGAGAAGGAAAAGAAGAAGAAGAAGGAAAAGAAGGAGATGAAGGAGAAGAAGGAGGAGAAGAAGAAAACAAGGAGAAGAAGAGGAAGAAGAAGAAGAAGGTTCAGAAGAAGACAAAGAAGAAGAAAAAGAAGAAGAAGATGATGACGACCAAGAAGAAGAAGAAGAGGAAGACGAAGAAGAAGCAGAAGAAGAAGAAGAAGAAGAAGAGGAAGAATATGAAGTAAAAGAAGAATAAGAATGAGAAGAAGAAGAAGGAGGTGAAGAAGAAGATGAAGAAGAAGAAGATTACGAAAGAGATGAAGAAAAAGAGTGAGAAAAAGAAGAAGAAGTAGTAGAAAAAGAAGAAGAAGAAGAAGAAGAAGAAGAATAAGAAGAAGAAGATGGAGAAGAAGAAGAAGAAGAAGAAGAAGAAGATGGAGAAGAAGACAAAGAAGGAGAAGAAGAAGAAAAAGAAGACAAAGAAGTAGAAGGAGAAGGAGACAAAAAAGAAGAAGTTGAAGAAGAAGTAGAAGAAAAAGAAGAAGAAATTGAAGAAGAAGAAGAAGAAGAAGAAGGAGATGAAGAAGAAGAAGGAGAAGAAGAATAACAAGAGGAGAAAAAGAAGAAGTAGAAAAAGAAGAAGAAGAAAAGATGAGGAAGAAGAAGTAGAAGAAGGAGGAGAAGAAGAAGAAGAAGAAAAAGAAGAAGAAGAAAATGAAGCAAAAGAAAAAGAAGAAGAAAAAGAAGAAGAAGAAGATGATGAAGAAGAAGAAGAAGATGAAGAAGAGGAAGATAAAGAAGAAGACAAAGAAGAAGAAGAAGAAGAACAAGGAGCAATCTAAAAAAAGAACAAGAACATAAAGAAGACAAAGAAGAAGAAGAAGAAGAAGAAGACCAAAAAGAAGAAGAAGAAGACAAAAAAGAAGTGGAAGAAGAAGATAAAGATGAAGAAGAAGAAGAGTAAGATGAAGAAGAAGAAGAAGAACTAGAAGGAGAAGGCAAAGCAGGAGAAGAAGAATAAGAACAAGAAGATGATGAAAAAGAAGAATTAGAAGAAGATGATGATGGAGAAGAGGGATTAGGAGAAGAACAAGAAGAAGACGAAGAAGAAGACGAAGAAGATGATGATGATGACGATGAAGAAAAAGAAGAAGGGGAAGGAAATGAAGAATAAGAAGAAGAGAAGATGGTAAGGCAGAGGAAGAAGAAGAAGAAAAAGATGTAGGAAAAAACAAGGAGAAGAAGAAGAAGAAGATGAAGATGAAGATGAACAAGAAGAAGAAGAGGAAAAAGTAGAAGAAGAAGAAGAAGAAGAAGAAGAAGAAGATGGGGAAGAAGAAGACAAAGATGGAGATGAAAAAAGAGAAGAAGAAGGCGATGAAGAAGAGGAAGAAAAAGTTAAAAGGGAAGAAGAAGATGATAACGAAAAAGAAGAAGAAAAAGAAGAAGAAGAAGAAGAAGATGATGAAGATGAAGAAGAACAAGGAAACGAAGAACAAGAAGACGAAGAAGTAGGAGAAGTAGAAGAAGGTGAAGAAGAAGATGACAAAGAAATAGAAGAAGAAGAAGAAGAAGAAGAAGAAGAAATTAAAGTAAGAAGATGTAGAAGAAGAAGAAGAGGAAAAAGAAGGAGAAAATGATGAAGAAGTAGAAGAAGGAGAATAAGTGCAAGAAGAAGGAGACAAAGATGAAGCAAAAAGAGAAGAGGAAGAAGAAGAAGAAGAAGAAGGAGAAGAAGGTGATGAAGAAGAAGAACAAGAACGAGATGAATAAGAAGAAGGAGAAGAACAAGAAGAAGAAGAAGAAGAAGAAGAAGAACTAAAAGAAAAAGAAGAAGAATAATAAGAAGAACAAGAACAAGAACAAGAAGAAGAGGAAGGAGAAGAAGTAGAAGAAGTGGAAGAAGAAGTTAGCGAAGGAGAAGAAGACGAAGAAGAATAAAAAGACAAATAAGATGAAAAAGGAAAAGAAGGAGACGAGGAAGAAGAAGAAGAAGAAGAAGAAAAAGAAGAAGACGAAGAAGAAGAATAAGAAGAAGAAGGAGAAGAAGAATAAGGAGAAGAGGAAGAAGAAGAAGAAGAAGAAGAAGGACAAGAAGAACAAGAAGCAAAAGAAGAAGATGACAAACATGAAGGAGGAGAAGAAGAACAAGGAGGAGGAGAAGAAGAAGGAGGAGGAGGAGGAGAACAAGATGATGACAAACATGAAGAAGGGGAAGAAGAAAGACAAAAAGAAGTAGACGAAGAAGAAGAGGAAGAAGAAGACCAAGAAGAAGAAGAAGAAGAAGAAGAAGAAGAAGAAAAACATGATGATGATGATGAACAAGAAGAAGAAGAAGAAGAAGAAGGCATTGAACACAAAGAAGAAGAAGAAAAAGAGAAAGATGAGGATGATAAAGAGGTAGAAGAAGAAGAAGAAGAAGAAGAAGAAGCAGAAGATAAAGAAAAAGAGGACGAAGAAGAAGGAGAAGAAGAAGAAGAAATGATGAAGAAAGAGAAGTAGAAGTAGAAGAAGAAGAAGAAGACGAAGGAGAAGAAGAAGAAGTAGATGAAGAAAAAGGGGATGAAGAAGAAGAAGAAGAAGATTATGATGATGATGATGAAAAAGAAGAAGAAGAGGAAGAAGAAGATGAAAAAGAAGAAGAAAAGAAAAGAAGAGCAAGAAGAAAAAGCAGAAGAAGTAGAAGAAGAAGAAGAAGAAGATGTAGAAGAAGAAGGAGAAGAAGATCATGAAGAAGAAGAAAATAAAAAAAGTAATAGGAAAAAGAACAAGAAGAAGAAGAAGAAAAAGTAGTAGTAGAAGTAATAGACGAAAAAGATGGAGATGATGAAGAAGAAGAAGAGGAAGATGATGATGTCAAAGAAGAAGAAGAAGAAGAAGAAAAAGAAGACAAAGAAGAAGAAGAAGACAGAGACGAAGAAGTAGAAGAAGAAGGAGAAGAAGAAGAAGAGGAGCAGGTGGTGGAAGAAGAAGAAGAATAGGAATATGAAGAAGAAGAAGAAGAAGCAAAAGAAGAAGATGGAGAAGAAGAAGAAGATGAAGAAGAAGAAGCAAATGAAGGAGAAGAAGAAGAAGAATATAAAGAAGAAGAAGAAGAAGAAGAAGAATAAGAAGAAGGTCAGGAAAAAGATGATAAAGAAGAAGAAGA
>JAIUJO010002936.1:0-2500 GCA_023846275.1 Vanilla planifolia | reverse complement strand
AAAAGATGAGAGGAGATATAGAGGAAGAAGAAGAATAAGATGAAGACAAAGGAGGCGAAGAAGAAGAGGAAGAAGAAGAAGGAGGAGGAGAAGAAGATTAAGAGAAGAAGAAGAAGAAGAAGAAGAAGAAGTTGAAGAAGGAGAAGAAGAAGAAGAAGAAGAAGAAGAAGGAGAAGAAGAAGAAATAAAAGAAGAAGAAAAGAAGAGGAAGAAGAAGAAGATGAAGTTCAAGAAGGAGAAGAAGAAGAGGATGAGATAGAAGAAGATGAAGAAGAAGAAGAAGAAGAAGAGAGAAGAAGAAGTTGAAGAAGGAGAAGAAGAAGAAGAAGAAAGAGAAGAAGAAGAAATAAAAGAAGAAGAAAAAGAAGAGGAAGAAGAAGAAGATGAAGTTGAAGAAGGAGAAGAAGAAGAAGAAGAAGAAGAAGAATAAGAAGAAATGAAGAAGAAGAAGAAGATGAAGAAGGCAAAGAAGAAGAAAAAGAAGAGGAAGATGAAGATGATGATGAGAAGAAGGAGGAGGAGAAGAAGAAGAAAAAGAAGAAGAAGAAAAAAGAAGAAGAGGAGGAGGAAGAAGAGGAAGAAAAGGAAGTAAAAATAGGAGGAATAAGAAGAAGACAAAGAAGAAGAAGATGCAGAAGAGGAAGAAGAAGAAGAGGAAGCTGATGAAAAAGAAGAAGATGATAGAAGAGGAAGAAGAAGAAGAGGAAGATGATGAAAAAGAAGAAGACGAAGAGGAGGGAGATGATGAAGAGGAGGAAGACGATGAAGAGAAGGAAGAAGACGAAGAGGAGGAGGAAGACGAAGAGGAAGAAGAAGATGAAGAGCAAATCGAAGACGAAGAGAGAAGAAGAAGATGAAGAAGAAGAAAAAGAGAAGAGGAAGAAAGAAGAGGAAGGAGAAGAGGAAGAAGAAGAGGAAGGAGAAGAGGAAGAAGAAGAGGAATAAGAGGAAGAAGTAGAAGAAGAAAAAGAAGAAGAAGAAGAAGAGAAGCAAGTGGAAGTAGAAGAGAAAAAGTAGAGGAAGAAGAAGAAGAACAATAGAAGAAGAAGTAAGAAGAAGAAGAAGAAGAAAGAAGAAGAAGAAGAAGAAGTATGAAGAAGAAGAAGAAGAGAAGTAAGTAGAAGAAGAAGAAGAAAGAAGAAGATAGAAGAAGAAGATGATGATGAAGAAGAGAAGAAGAAGAACATGATGATGATAAAAAAGAAGAAGAAGAAGAAGAAGGAGAAGGAGGAGAAAAAGAAGAACAAAAAGATCAAGAATAAGAAGAAATAGATGAAGAAAAAGATGAAGATGAAGACGAAGAAGAAGAAGATGATGACGATGAAGGAGAAAAAGAAGATGAAGAAGAAGAAGAAGAAGAGGACGAAGAAGTCTTCAATAAAGAAGAAGAGTGAAGGAAGATGAAGAAGAACAACAAGAACAAGAAGACGAAGAAGAAGAAGAAGAAGAAGAAGAAGGGAAGAAGAGAAGAGAAGAAGAAGAGAAGAAGAAGAAGATGAAGAAGAGAAGAAGAAGAAGAATAAGATAAAGAAGGAGAAAAAGAATAAGAATGAGAAGTAGAGAAGAAGAAGAAAAGGATAGAGAAGAACAAGAGCATAGAAAGAGAGAAGAAGAAGAAGAAGAGAAGAAAAGAAGAAGAAGTAGAAGATGAATAAGATGAAGAAGAAGAAGAAGCAGGAGACGAAGAAGAATAATAAAGTAAGGAAGAAGAAGAAGACAAAGATAAGAAGAAGTAGAAGAAGAGGAGTTTGAGGAGGAAGAAGAAGAAGAAGAAGAAGAAAAGAAGAAAAAGATCAAGAAAAAGAGGAAGAAGGAAGGCGAAGAAGAACAAGAAGAAGGAGAAGAAGAAAAAAGAAGAAAGAAGAAGAAGAAAGAAATAAAGACGAAGTGAAAGAAGAAGAAGAAGAAGAGAAGAGAAGAAAAAGAAGAAGAAGAAGAAGAAGATCAAGAAGGAGAATAAGAACAAGAATAAGAATAAGAGTAAGAAGTAGATGATGAAGAAGAAGTATGATGAAGAAGAAGACGAAGAAGAAGAAGAAGAAGTAGAAGAAGGAGAAGAAGAAAAAGAAGTAGAAGAAGAAGAAAAGACAATGAAGAAGAAGAAGTAGAAGAAGAAGTATAAGAAGAAGTTGAAGAGAGGAAGAAGAAAGAAACAAAGTGGAAGAACTAGAAGAAGAAGAAAAGAGCAAGAAGAAGAAGAAGAAGAAAAAGGAGTAGAAGAGGAAGAAGAAAAGAAGAGTAAGAAGAAGAAGAGAATAAGAAGAAAAGTTCATAAAGAAGACGAAGAAGAAGAAGAAAAAAGAAAAAGAAGAAGACGGAAGATAAGAAGACTTCGACGAAGGAGAAGAAGAAGGAGAAGATATGACAAAGAAGAAGAAGAAGAAGAAGAAGAAGAAGAAGAGAAGAAGAAGAGGAGAAGAAAAAGAAGAAGAAGAACAAGATCAAGAAGGACAAAAATAATAAGAATTAGAAGTAGAAGAACAAAAAGAAAATGAGATAT
>JAIUJO010002103.1:32500-49320 GCA_023846275.1 Vanilla planifolia | reverse complement strand
GAGACTAACTTTGTTTTATAGTGCTTTGTGAGAATTTTAGCGTAAAATTTTTAATATAAGTGTACCAAAATAATTTTATATTATGATTGTGTTACAAGTTTCCTAAATGACTATGAAAAGAAATTAATGAAGAATCATTCCTAAATAATTATAAAAAAATCAAGTACCAATGTCTAAACTTTTCATCAATAATGCTTGTCCCAAAAACAAAAGTTCAATAATTATTAAATTTATAACATTTTCAAATATTAGTACTACTAGTGTGCCACATCATCTCAAAATTTGGACATATCAAATTAAAGAAAAATAAAGAGAAAATCAAGTATAAAAATTTTAGTGCATGTCTTCAATTTCCTTGAATCTTGCCATGACTCCAAGAGTCTTGAACACTAATATTTTAGAAATTTAAAGTTCATGACTTGAATTAATTGAATATTAATAATTTTACTTAAAGTAAGCCCATATGAGATATAAACATTAATGCTTGACTCATCAAACATAAGGGTGCAACACCTTCTTCTTCTTCTTCTTCTCATTTTTCTCTGTCTTCCCCTTCGACTTCTTCTTCGTCCTCCTCTTCTTCTTCTTTTTCTTCATCTTTTTCCCCTACTTCTTCAGCTTATTCTTCTTCTTCTTCTTCTTCTTCTTCTTCTCCTCCTCCTCCTCCTCCTCCTTCTTTTGCTTCATCATCATTTTCTTTTTCTTTTTCCTCATCTTCTTCTCCTTCTTCATCTTCGTCATCTTCTTCTTCTTCTTCTCTTTCTTCTTCTTCTTTATCTTTTTTTCTTCTTCTCCTCCTTCTTCATCTTCTTATTCTTCTTCTTCATCCTCTTCTTCTTCTTCATCTTCTTCTTCTTCTTCCTCGCCTTCTTTATCTTCTTTTTCTTCTTCTTTTCCATCTTCTTCTTCTTCTTCGTCTTCTTTCTTTTCTACTTCTTCTTCTTCTTCTTCTTCTTCCTCCACTTCTTCTTCTTCATCTTTTTTTGCTTCTCCTTCTTCTTCATCATCTCCTTCTTCTTCCTCTTCTTGATCTTCTTCTTCTTCTACTTCTACTACTTCTTCTTCATCTTTATCCCTTTCTTCTACCTCTTCTCCTTCTTCCTCTTCTTCTACTTCTTTATCTCCTTCTTCTTCTTTTTCTTCTACCTCTTCTTCTTCATCTACTACTTCTTCATCAACTTCTTATTCTTATTCTTATTCTTGATCTTATTCTCCTTCTTGATCTTCTTCTTCTTCATCTTCTTCATCTTCTACGTCTTTTTCTTCTCTTCTTCCTCTTCCTCTTCTTCTTAATCTTCTTCTTCCTCTTCGCCTTCTTTTTCTTTCTTTTTCTTCTTCTTCTTCTTTCGATACTTCTTCTTTTCTTCTTCCACTTTTTCTTTATCTTTTTCTTCTTCTTCTTCCTCTTTCTCTTCTCCTTCTTCCTTGACTTCTTGTTCTTCTTCTTATTCTTCTTCATCTCCTGCTTCTTCTTCTTCTTCTTTAACTTCCTCTTAATCTTCATCTTCATCTTCTTCTTCTCTTCTTTGTTTCTTCTTCTTCTTTTTTTCTTCTTCTTCTTCTTTTTCTTCTTTTTTATCTTCTTGTTCTTCTATATCCTTTTCTTTTTCTTCTTCTACTTCTCTTTTTTATTCTTCTTCTCCTTCTTGATCTTGATGTTCTTCTTCTTTTCTTCTTCTCCTTCTTCTACTTCTTCTACACCTTCTACTTCTTCAACTTCTTCGTCTTCTTGTTCTTCTCCTTCTTCTTCGTCTTCCTTGTTCTTCCTCTTCGTCGAAGTCTTCTTCTTCCACTTCTTCTTCTTCTTCTTCTTTATATTCTTTTTCTTCTTCTTATTCTTCTTCTTCTTCGTCATCGTCTTTTTTCTGTTCTTCTTCTTCTTCTTATTCTTCCTCTTCTTCTTCTTCCTCTTCCTCTTTTTCTTCTTCTCCTTGTTCTTCCTCTTCAACACCTTCCTCTTCCTCTTCTTCATCTTCTCCTTCTTATACTTCTTCTTCGACTTCTTCTACTTCTTCTTCTTCGTCGTCTTTATCTTCTTCTTCTACTTCTTCTCCTTCTTCTTCTTCTACCTCTTCTTCTTCATCTACTATTCTTCTTCATCTACTTCTCACTCTTATTCTTATTCTTGTTCTTACTCTCCCTCTTGATCTTCTTCTTCTTCTTCTTCTTCTTCTTTTTCTTCCTCTTCCTCTTCTTGTCCTTCTTCCAATTCGTAATTTTTTCTTTCTTTTTCTTCTTCTTCTTCCTCTATTTTTTTTATCTTTTTCTTCTTTTTCTTCTTCTTCTTCTTCTTCTTCTTCTTATTCTTCATCTTCTTCTTCTTCTTCTTTCCCTTCTTCTTCTTCCTTGTCTTCTTGTTCTTCTTCTTGTTCTTCTTCATCTCTTGCTTCTTCTTCTTCTTCATCATCTTCCACTTCTTCTTCATCTTCTTCTTCTTCTTCACCTTCTTTTATTCTTCTTCTTCTTCTTCTTCAACTTCTTCTTTTTCTCCCTTTTTATTTTCTTGTTCTTCTCTATTTTTTTTTCTTCTACTTCTAGTTCTCCTTTTTATTCTTCTTCTCCTTCTCTATCTTATTCTTCTTCTTCTTTTTCCTCTTCTTCTTCTTCTTCTTCTCCATCTTCTTCTTGTCCATCTTCTTCTTCGTCTTCTTGTTCTTCTTGTTCTTTTCCATCTTTCTTCTTCTTCTTCTTCTTCTTCATCGAGTCTTAATCTTCCTCTTCTTCTTCTTCTTCTTCATCTCTTCATCTTCTTCTCCTTCATCGTTATCATCATCATCATCTTCTTCTTCTTCTTCATCTTTTCTTCATCTACTTCTCATTATTCTTGATCTTCTTGTTCTTCTTTTTCTCCTTCTTCTCCTTCTTCGACTTCTTTTTCTTCTTCGTCTTCTTGTTCTTCTTTTTCTTATTCTTCATCTTCCTTCTACTTCTTCATTGAAGTCATCATCTTCTTCTTCTTTTTCTTCCTTTGCTCCTTCTTTTTCTTCTTTTTCTTCTTCTTCTTCCTTTTCTTCATCTCCTCCTCTTTCTTCATCATCATCATCATCATCGTCTTCTTCTTCTTCTTCTTCATCTTTTTCTTCATCTACTTCTTCTTATTCTCAATCTTCTTCTTCTTCTTGAACATTTTGTTTTTCTTCTTCTCCTTCTTCTTCTTCTTCTCCTACTTTTTCTTCTTCTTCCCCTTCTTCTTCTTCTTCTTCTTCTTCTACCTCTTCGACGTCTTCTGCTTCATCTACATCTTCTTCTTCTTCTTCTTCTTCTTCTACTACTACTACTACTACCACTTCTTCTTCTTCTTCCTCTTCTTCTCTTTCTTATTCTTATTCTTCTTCTTCACCATCATCATCATCATCTTCTCCTTCTTCTCATTGGTCTTCAACTTCTTCTTCTTCGCCTTGTTCTTCTTCTTCATCTTCTTCATCTTTTTGTTCTTCTTCTTCTTCGTCTTTCTTCTTCTTCTTCTTCTTCTTCTCCGTCTTTCTTCTTCTTCTTTGTCTTCTTCTTCATCTTCTTCTTCATCTTCTTCTTCTTTTACTTCGCTTCTTCATCATCTCCTTCTTTTTCTTCTTTGTTTTTTTCTTCTTTATTCTCTGCTCCTTCTTGATCTACTTTTATATCATCATCATCTTCTTCATCTTCTTCCTCTTCTTCTTTTTCTTCTTCTTTTTCTTCTTCATGTTCTCGTTCTCTTGTTCTCCTTATTCTTCTACTTCATCTCCTTCATCTTCCTTGACTTCTTCTACTTCTTCTTCTTCATCTTCCTCAACTTCTTCTTCTTCTTCTTCTTATTATTATTATTATTATTTTTCTTCTTCTCCTTCATGTTCTTCTTCTTCTTCTTCAACTTTTATTCCTTCTTCTTCTTGATCTTCTTCTTTTTCAACTTTTTCTTCTTCTTCTCCATCTTCTTCTTCTTTTTCTTCTTCTCTTCTTCGTTTCTTCATCTTTTTCATCTTCTTCTTCTTCTTCATCATCATCTTCTTCTTCGTGTTCTTCTTCTTCTTCATCTTCATCTTTTTCATCTTCTTTTCTTCTTCTTCTTCTCCTTCTTCATCATCATCATCATCTTCTTCTTCTTCTACTTGTTCATATTCTTTTTCTTCTTGTTCTTCTTCTTCTTCTTCTCCTTCTTCTTCTTCTTCTTCTTCTCCTTATTCTTCATCTTCTTCTTCTTCTTCTTCTTCTTCTTCGTCTTCTACTTCTTCTTGTTTTTCTTCTTCTTCTTCTTCTTCATTTTCTTCTTCTTTTTCTTCTTCTTCTACTTCTTTCTTTTCCTCTTCTTCTTCATCATCTTCTTATTTTTCTTCTTCTTCTTCTTTTTATTTTTCTTCTTCTTCTTCTTCTCCTCCTCCTTGTCCTTCTTCTACAACTTTATCATCCTCATCTTCCTCTTTTTCTTGTTCTTCCTCTTCTTCTACTTCGTGTTCGTCATCATCATCATCAACATCTTCTTCTTCTTCTTCTTCTTCTTCTTCTTCTCCTTCTTCTTCTTGGTCTTCTTCTTCATCTTCTTCTTCGTCTGCTTCTTTTTGTCTTTCTTCTTCCCCTTCTACATGTTTGTCGTCTTCTTGTTCTCCTTCTTCTCCTTCTTCTTCTCTGCCTTCTTCTT
Organism: Vanilla planifolia; assembly: GCA_023846275.1. Taxonomy (NCBI): domain Eukaryota; kingdom Viridiplantae; phylum Streptophyta; class Magnoliopsida; order Asparagales; family Orchidaceae; genus Vanilla; species Vanilla planifolia. The sequence goes on along the minus strand of JAIUJO010002103.1, from coordinate 44,708 downwards.
CTCCTCCTTCTTCATGTTTGTCATCTTCTTCTTTTGCTTCTTGTTCTTCTTCTCATTCTTCTTCTTCTTCCTCCTCTTCTCCTTATTCTTCTTCTCCTTCTTCTTCTTCTTCACCTTCTGCTTCTTCTTCTTCTTCTTCTTCCTTGTCACCTTCTCCTCCTTTTTTGTCTGATTTGTCTTCTTATTCTTCTTTGTCTTCTCCTCCTTTGCTATCTTCTTCTTCCACTTCTTCTACTTCTTGTTCTTCTTCTTGTTGTTGTTGTTCTTATTCTTCTTATTCTTATTCTTCTTTTTCTTCTACTTCTTCTTCTTCTTCTTTTTCTCCTTCTTCTTATTCATCTCCTTTGTTCTTCTTCTTCATCACCTTCTTCTCTTCCTTCTTCTTCATCATCTTCCTCTTCTCCTTTTGCTTCTTCTTCGTCTCCTTCTTCTTGCACTTATTTTCCTTCTTTTACATCTTCATCATGTCCTCCTTCTTCCTCTTCGTCTTCTTCTACATCTTCTTTCTTTAACTTCTTCTTCTTTTTCTATTTCTTTGTCATCTTCTTCTTCACCTTCTTCTTCTCCTCCTACTTCTTCGTCTTCTTGTTCTTCGTTTCCTTGTTCTTCTTCATCTTCATTATCTTCCTCTTCTTCTTCTTCTTCTTTGTCTTCTTCTTCTTCATTATCATCTTCTTCTTCCCTTTTAACTTTTCCTTCCTCATCTTCATCGCCTTCTGCTTCTTCTTTTTCATCTCCATCTTTGTCTTCTTCATCATCATCATCTTCTTCTTCTTCTTCATTTTCTTCTTTTTCGTCTTCTTCTTCTTGTTCATCTTCGTCTTCCTCTTCTTCTTCTTCATGACTTCTTCTTCTCCTTCTTGTTTTCCCTACTTCTTCTTCTTATTCTTGTTCTTCTTCTTCCTCTACCTTATCATCTTCTCTTCTTCTTATTCTTCATTTCCTTCCCCTTCTTCTTTTTCTTCATCATCGTCGTCATCATCTTCTTCAACTTCTTCTTCGTCTTCTTCTTCTTCTCCTCCTTATCCTTCTTCACTATCATCATCTTCTTCCAGTTCTTCTTCTTCTTCGTCTTCTTGTTCTTATTCTTCTTCTCCTTCTTTGCCTTCTCCTTCTAGATCTTCTTCTTCTTCATCTTATAATTGTTCTTCTTCTACTTCTTTTTTGTCTGCTTCTTTTACTTTTTGGTCTTCTTCTTCTTCTTCTTCTTTTATCTTCTTTATCTTCTTGTTCTTTTTCTTAGTTTGCTTATTGTTCTTCTTCTACTTCATCTTTGTCTTCTTCTTTATCTTTCTCTTCTTCTTCTTCTTTGTTTTCTTCTTCTTCTTCTTCGTGTTCTTCTTCTCCTACCTTTTCTTCTTCTACTTCTTCTTCCTCTTCATCTTCTTTTTCTTCTTCTTCTTCTTCTTCTTCCCCTTCTACTTCTTCTTCTTCGTCTTTTCTTCTTCTTCTTTTTCTTCTTCTTCTTCTTCTTCTTCTTCTTGTTATTCTTGTTCTCCTTCTTCTATTTCATCTCCTTCTACTTCGTCTTCTTCTTCTTCTTCATTTTCTGCTACTTTTTCTTCGACTTCTTCTTGAAGTTCTTCTCCTATTTCTTCTATTTCTTCTTTGTCTCCTTCTCCTTTTAAATTTTTTCCTGTCTTCTTCTTCTTTTTCTTCTCCATCTTTGTCTTCTTCTCCATCTTCTTCTTCTTCTTCTGCTCCATCTTCTTCATCTTATTCTTCTTCTTCTTTTTCTTCTTCTTCTTCTTCTTCTACTTCTTCTTTTTCATCTTTTTCTCATTCTTTGCCTTCGTCTCCTTCTTAATCTTCTTCTTCTTCGTCTTCTTCTTCACCTCCTTCTTCTTCTTATTATTCTTATTCTTCTTTTACTTCATATTCTTCTTCTTCTTCTTCTTCCTCTTCCACTTATTCATCTTCTTCATCTTCAGCTTTGTCATCATCATCTTCTTCTTCTTCCTCTCCTTCTTCTTCGTCTTCTTGTTCTTCTTTTTCTTCTTCTTCTTCTTCTTCTTTGTCTTCTATCTATTCATCGTCGTCTTCTTCTTCTTCTTCATCTTCTTATTCGTCGTCTTCTTTGTCTTCTTCTTCTTCTTTTTCTTCTCTACCAAATTCCCCTTCTTCTTCTTCTTCTTCTTCTTTTAGCTCTTCTTCTTCTTCTTCTTCTTTGTCTTCTTCTTAATCTTCTTCTTCTTCTTCCTCTTCTTCTTCTTCCTCTTCTTCTTCTTCCTCTTCTTCTCCTTCTTTTTCTTCTTCTTCATCTTCTCTTTCTTCCCTTTCTTTTCCTTCTTCTTCTTCTTTTTCTTCTTCTTCTTTTTCCATCATTGGTTCTTCTTTTTCTTCCTCTTATTCTTCAATTTCTTCTTGTCCTTCTTCCACTTCATCATCTTCTTCTTCTTCTTATCGTTCTTAACCATCTTCGTTTTCTTCTTCTTTTTCTACTTCTTCTTCTTCCAATAATTCTTCCTCTCTGCCTTCTTCTTCTACTTCTTCTTCCTATTCTTCTTCACCTTCTTCTTCTTCTCCATTTTTTGTCTTCTTCTTCTTCTAGCTCTTTTTTTTGCCTTCTCCTTCTTCTTCTTCTTCTTCTTCTTCTACTTTGTCTTCTTTTTTTGGTTCTTATTCTTCTTCTCTTTCTTCCTCTTTTGCTTCTTCTTCTTCTTCTTCCACTTCATCATCATTATCTTCTTCTTCTTCTTCTTCTCCTTCTTTGTCTCCTTCTTCTTCCACCTCTTCATTTTCTTCCTCTTCATTACCTTCAACTTCTTCTTCTCCTTCTTCTTCTTCTACTTCTTCTTCTTCATCTTCTTTGTCTTTTTCTTCTTCTATTTGTTCTTCTGCTTCTTTTTGTCCTCCTTCTTCTACTTCTTCTTCTTCTTCTTCTACCACTTCTTCTTCTTCTTCTTCTTCTTTTTCTTCATTTGCTTCTAGTTATTCAAATTCTTCTCCTTCTTCTTCTTCTTCTTCTTCTTATTCATTTACTTCTTCTACTTCTTCTTCCTCTTCTTCTTCTTCATCTTCTACTTCTTCTTCATCTTCTTCATCTTCTTCTTCTACTTCTTCTTCTTCTTCTTCTTCTTCTTCTTGGCCTTCTTCTTCTTCGTTTGCAACTACTTTGTCATCTTCTTCTTCTTCTTCTTCTTCTTCTCCTCCTTCCTCATCTTCATGCTATTCTTCTACTTCACTTTTTTCTTGTTCTTCTTCTTCTTCCTCTTCTTCTTTCTCTTCTTCTTCTTCTCCTACTTCTATGTTTTCTTCTTCTTCTTCTTTTTCTTCTTCTACTTCTTTTTCTTCTTCTTCTTCTTCTTCTTCTTCTTCCCCATCTCCTTCATCATCTTCTTCTTCTTCTCCTTCATCTTCTTCTTTTTCTTAATCTTCTTCCTCTTATTCCTTCTCTTCTTCTTCGTTATCATCTTCTTCATCTTCTTCTTCTTCTCCTTCTTTTACTTCTTTGCCTACTTCTTCCTCTTCCTCTCTTTTTTCTTCTTCTTCTTTTTCTTCTTCTCCTCCTCCTTCTTCTTCTTCTTCTCCTTCTTCTTCGTCTTCTTCCTTTTAATCTTCTTCTTCATCTCCTACTTCTTCTTCCTTTTCTTCTCCAACATTTTCTTCTTCTTCTTTTTCATCTTCTTCTTCTACTTCTTCTTCCTCCTCCTCTTCTTCTTCTATTTCACAATCTTCTTCTCCTTCTTCTTCTAGATCATCATCATCATCCTCTTTTTCTTTTTCTTCTTCTCATTCTCCTTCTTCTTTTCCCTTTTCTTCTTCTTCTTTTTCTTCTTCTTCTTCTTCATCTTCTTATCCTACTTCTTATTCATCATCAATCTCATCCTCTTTTTCTCTTTCTACATCTTTTCTCCTTGTTCTTCTTCTTCTTCACCTTCAACTCCTCCTTCTACTTCTTCTTCTCCCTCTTCTCCTTCTTCTCCTACTTCTTCTTCATCTTCTTCTTCTACTTCTTCTACTTCTTCTTCTTCATCATCATCATCTTCTTCTTCTTCTTCTTCTTCTTCTTCCTTACCTTCTTCTTCTTCTCTTTCTTCTTCTTCTTCTCCTCCTTCTACTTCTTCTTCTACTTTCCTCTTCATCTTCTTATTCTGCTTCATCTCCTTCTTTTTCTTCTTCTTCGTGTTCCACTTCCTCTTCTTCTTCATCGTCTTCTCCTTCTTCTTCCTCTTCTTCTTCTTCTTTAGCTTCTTCTTCTTCTTTTACAACTACTACTCTTACTCCTCCCTCTTCTTGTTTTTCTCTATTTCTTCTTCTTCATGTTTTTCTTATTCTTCTTCTTCTTCCTCCTATTCTTATTCTTTTTCTTTTCTTCATTCATCCTATTGTTCTTCTTTTTATTCTCCATCTTCTTCTTCTTATTATTTTTCATCTACTACTACTTCTTCTTCTTCTTCTTCTCCATCATCTTCTCCTTTTTTTCTTCTTCTTTGACTTTTTCTACTTCTTTGTATTCTTCATCTTGTTATTCTCCTTCATCATCATCATCATCTTCTTCTTCTTCTTCTTCTTCTTCTTCTTCTTCTGCTTCTTTTTTTCTTTACCTTGTTTTGCTTCTTCTTCTTCTTTGTCATCTTCTTTTTCTCCTTTGCAATCTTCTTCTTCTTCTTCTTCTTGGACTTATTCTTCTTCTTCTTCGTTTTCTTCTTCTTATTCTTTGTCATCTTCTTCTTCTTCTCCTTCTTTACCTTCTTCTTCTTCTGCTTTTTTTTGTCTTCTTTTGCTTCTTCCACTTCTTCTTCTTCTTTCTCTTCTTTGTCTCCGTTTCAATCTTCTTCTTCATCTCTTCTTCTTCTTTGCCTTCTTGTTCTCCTTCTTCTTCTTCTTCTTCTTGTCCTTCTTCTTTTTCTTATTCTTCCTTTTCCTCTTCTTCTTCTTCATCTTCCCCATTTTGACGTTCTTCAATTTCTACTTCTTCATCTTCTCCTTCTTCTTCTTCTTCTTCTTCTTCTTTTGTCCTCTTCTTCTTCTTCTCCTTCTTCTTTGTCTTTTTCTTCTTCTTCTTCTTCACCTTCTTCTTCTCCTTCCTCTACTTCCTCATCCACTTCTTCCTCCACCTCTTCTTCTTAGTCTCCTTCTCATTCATCTTCTTCATCTTCTTCTTTTCTTCTTTGTCTTCTTCTTCTCCTCCTTCGTCTTCTTCATCTTCCTCGCCTTCTTCATCTTCTTCTTCTTCTTCTTCTTCTTCTTCTTCTTCTCCTTTTTCTTCTTCTTCTTGTTCTTCTTGTTCTTCTTCTCCTTCTTCTTCTTTTCTTCCTCCTTCTTCTTATTCTTCTTCATGTTTTTCTTCATCTTCTATTTTTTCTCCATTTTCTTCTTCTTATTCTTCATTTTCTTATTTTTTGTCCTCTTTATCTTCTTCTTCTTCTTCTTCTTCTTCTTCTCCTTTGCTTTCTTCATCATCTTCTTTTTCTTCTTCTTCTTCTTCTTCTTCTTCAACTTCTTGTTATCATTCTTTTTCTTCTTTGTCTTCATCTTCTTCTTCTTCTTCGTCTTCATCTTCTTCTTCTTCTTCTTGGTCTTATTCTTCTTGTTCTTCTTCTTCTTCTCCTTGCTCTTTTTTTCTTCTTCTCCTTCTTCTCCTACTTCTTGTTCTTCTTCTTCTTATTCTTTATCTTCTTCTTCTTCTTCTTCTTCTTCTTAGTCTTCTTCTTCTTATTCTACTTCTTCACCTTCTCGTTATTCCTCTACTTCTTGTTCTTGTTCTTGTTCTTCTTCTACTTCTACATCCTCTTCCTCTTCATCTTCTTCGTCTTCTTCATTTTCTCCTTCTTTGTCTCCTTCTTCATCTTTTACATTGTTTTCTTCTACATCTCCTACTTCTTCTTCTCGTCCTCCATCTTCTTTTTCTTTTCCTTCTTCTTCTTCTTCTTCTTGTTCTTCACCTTCTTCTACTTCACATTTTTCTTCTTCTTTTTCTTTTTCTTATTTTGCTTCTTCTTCTTCTTCTTCTTCTTCCTCTTCTTCTTTGTGTTCTTCTTCGTCTTCTTATTCTTCTTCTTCATCTTCTTCTCCTTTTTTTCCCATTCTTCTTCTTCTTCTTCTTGCTTTACTTGTTCTTCTTTTTCTTCTTCTTATTCTTCATTTTCTTCTTCTTCTTCTTTATCTTATTATTACTATTATTACTTCTCCTCTTTCATCATCTCCTTTTTCTTATTACTATTATTATTATTATTATTATTATTATTATTATTATTATAATTCTTCTTCTACTTCTTCTCCTCCTCCTCCTTCTTGGCCTTCTTGTTCTTCTTCTCTTTCTTCTTCTTGGTCTTCTTCTTCTTGTTCTTTTTGTTCTTCTTCTCTTTTTGCTTCTTCTTCTTCTTCTTATTCTTCTTCTTCTGTCTTCTTCTTCTTCTTTTTCTAAGTCTTCTTCTCCTTCTTTTTCTTCTTCTCCTTATTCCACCACTTCTTCTCTTCTTCGTCATCTTCTTCTTCTTCTTCTTCTTCTTCTCCTCCTCCTCTTTCTTCTTCTTCTTTGCCTTCTTCTTCTTCTGCTTCTTCTTATTCTTCTTCTTCTTCATCTTCTTCTTCTACTTCTTCTAATTTTTCTTCTTGTTCTTCTACATCTTCCTCTTCTTCTTCTTCTTCTTCTTCAACTTCTTCTACGGCTTCGTCTACTTCATCTTCTTCATTTACTTCTTCTTCTTTGCCTTCTTGTCCTTCTTCTTCTTCTAATTCTTCTTCTTTATCTTCTTCTTGGCCTTCTTCTTCTTGTATTTCTTCTTCTCCTCCTTCTTATTCTTCTTTTCCTTCTTTATCTTCTTCTTACTTTCTTATTCTTCTTTATCATCTTCTTTTTCTTCTTCTTCTTCTACATCTTCTTTTTCTTCTTGTTCTACTTCTTCATCTTTTTCTTCTTCTTCTTCTTCTTCTTCTTCTTCTTCTTCTTCTACTTCGTCTTCTTGTTCTTCTTCTTCTACGTCTTCTTCTACTTGATCCTGTTCTTCTTTGTCTGCTTCTCAAATTTCTTCTTCGTCTTCTTCTTCTTCTTCTTTATCGTCTTCTTCATTTTCTTCTTCATCTTCTTCATGTTCTTCCTGTTCTTCTTCTTCTTCTTCTCCTCCTCCTTTTCCTTGTTCTTCTTCTCCATGTTCTTCTTCTTCTTCTTCTTCTTTTCCTTCTTTCACTTCTTCATCTTCTAATTCTTGATCTTCTTCTCGTTGTACTTCTTCATCACCATAAACTTCTTCTTCTTCTTTTTGTCCTTCTTCATCGTGTTCTTGTCCTTGTTCTTCATCATCTTTTTCTTCATCTTCTTCTTCTTGTTCTTCTTCATCTTCTTTTTTTATTTGTCTTTTGTTCCTTCTTCCTCTTCTTTTTCTTCTTCTTCTTCGTCGTCTTTGTTCCTCTTCTTCTTCTTCTTTGTCTTCTTCGTCTTCCTCTTTGTCTTCTTCTACTTCTTTTCCTTCTTCTTGCTTTGTTTCTTCTTCTTCTTCTCCTTCTCCTTCTTGTTCTTCTTTTCCTTCTTCTTCTTCTTGCTTTGCTTCTTCTTTTTCCTCTCCTTAATCTTCATTTTCTTCTAATTCTTCTTCTTTATCTTCTTCTTCTTATTCTTCCTCTCCTTCTTTTTCCTCCTCTTCTTTTTCTTCTCCTTCTTCATCTTATTATTATTATCATTATTATCATTCCTCTTCTTCTTCGTCTTCTTGTTCTGCTTCTTCTTTGTCTTATTCTTCTTCTTCTTCTTCTTCTTCTTCCTTTTGTTCTTTTTGTGTTCTTTACCTCCTTCTTATTCTTCTTCTTCTTCTTCTTTGTATTCTTCTTTTTCTTCTTCTTCTTCTTCTTTGTCTCCTTTGTCTTCTTCTTCTTCTTCTTCTTCTTCTTCCTCTACTTCTTCTTATTCTACTTCTTCTTTTTCTTCTTCTTTTTTCTTTTTCTTCTTCCTCTTCAACTTCTCCTTCTTGTTCTTCTTCATCTTCTCCTCTTCTTTTTCTTCATCTTCTTCATCTTCTTCTTCTTCATATTCTTTTTCTTATTCTTCTTCTTATTCTTCATCTTCTTTTTCATCTTCTTGTTCTTCTTCCTCTTCTTCTTCTTCTTCTCCTTCTCCTTCTCCGTATGCTTTTTATTCTTCTTTTTCTTCTTCTTCTTAATCTTGTTGTCCTTCTCCTTCTTCTTCTTTTTCTTCCTCTTCTTCTTCTTCTTCTTCTTCTTCTTCTTCTTCTTCATCACCATCTTCTTATTCTTCATCTTCTTTGTCTATTTCTTCTTCTTCTTCTTCGTCTTCTTGTTGTTGTTGTTCTTCTTCTTCATCTTCTTCTTCAACATCTTCCTCTTCATCTTCCTCTTCTTCTTCTCTTTCTTTTACTTCTTCTTCTTCTTCTTCTTCATTTTCTTATTCTTCTTCATCTTCTTCTTCTTCTCCTTCCTTCTTCCTCTTCTTTTTCTTCATCTACTTCTTCTTCTTCAGCATCATCGTATTCTTCTTCTTCTTCTTCTTTGTCTCTTTCTTCTTCTTCTTCTTCATCGTCGTCTTCTTTTTGCTTTTCTTCTTCTTCTTCGACATCGTCTTCTTCTTCCTCCTCTTCTTCTTCTTCTCTTTCTTTTACATCTTTTTCTTCTTCTTCTTCTTCTTCTGTCGTGGCATCTTGTTCTTCTTCTTCTTCTCCTTCTTCCTCTTCATCTTTATCTTCTTCTTTTTGTTCTTCTTCAACTCTTCTTCCTTTTCTTTTTGTACTTCTTCTTCTTCTTCTTCTTCTTCTCTTTATTTCTTCTTCTTTGACTTCTTCTTCTCCTTCTTTTTCTTCTTTTCATCTTCTTTTTCTTCTTCTTTTCTTCTTCTTCTTCTTCTACAACTACTACTTCCTATTATTATTATTATTATTATTCGTCTTCTTCTTCCTCTTCTTCTTGTTCTACTTCTTTTGCTTCTTCTACATCTTCTTCTTTGTCTTCTTCTTTCTTTCCTTCTTTTTGTTTTTATACTTCAACTTTGCCTCCATCTTTGCCTTCTTCTTCTTCTTCTTCTTCTTCCTCTTCTTCTTCTTCTTCGACCTCTTCTTCTTCTTCTTCGACTTCTTCTTCTTCTTCTTCTTCTTCTTCTTCTCCTCCTTCTCCTTTTACTCCTCATTCTTCTTTTTCTTTTTCTTCCTTTGCTTCTTCTTCTTCTTCTTTTTCTTTATCTTCTTCTCCTTCTTCTTCCTCTTCATCTTGTTCTACTTTTTCTTCTACTTCTTCTTCTTGTTCATAATCATCATTATTATCATCATCTTCCTCTTCTTTTTCATCTTCTTCTTCTTCTTCTTCAACTTCTTCTTCTTCTTCTTCATCATCATCCTCTTCTTCTACTTCTTTTTCTTCTTCTTCTTCTTCTTCTTCATATGCTACTTCTTCTTTTACTTCTGCTTCTTCATCGTCATCTTCTTCTTCTCCTTCCTCTACTTCTTCTTGTCCTTCTTCTTCTTCTTCTTTTTCTTCTTCTTCTTTGTCTTCTCCCTCTTGTTTTCTTCATCATCATCATCATCTTCTTCTTCTTCTTCTTGTCAATCTTCTCCTTTTTAATCCTCTACTTCTTCTCCTTCTTCCTATTCTTCTTCTTTTTCTTCTTCTTCTTCTTATTCATCTTCTTTTTCTTCTTCTTCTTCTTCTTCTTCTTCTTCTTCTTGTGTTCCCCTTCTTCTCCTACTACTTCCCCTTCTTCTTCTACTTCCTCTTTTCCTTCTTTTTCTTCTTCTTCTTCTTCTTCTTCTTCTTTTTCTTCTTCCTCTTCTTCTTCTTCTTCTTCTTCTTCTTTTACTTCTTCTTCATCATCATCTTCTTTATCTTCAACTTCTTCTTCTTCTTCTTCTTCTACTTCTTCAACTACTTCTTCTTCTTCTTCTTCTTCTTCTTTCACTTCTTCTTCGCATTCTTGTTCTTTTGTTTATTCATCTTCTTCTTCATCAAATTTTTCTTCTTCTTCATCTTCTTCTCCTTTTTCTCTTCTTTTTCTTCTTCTTCTTCTTCTACTTCTTCTTCTTCTACTTCTTCTTCTTCTACTTCTACTTCTTCTTCTTCTTATCTTCTTCTTCCTCTTCTTCTTGTACTTTTTCTTTTTCTTCTTCTTCTTCTTCTTCTTCTTCTTCTTCTGCTTTATCTTCTTTTTCTTCTTTTTAATTCTTCTTTCTCTTCTTCTTTTTCTTCTACTTAGATTTCTTCTTCTTCTTCCTATTCTTCTTCTTCTTCTTCTTCTTCTTTCTTTCCTTCTTTTTCTTTTTATTCTTCATCTTCGCCTCCATCTTTGCCTTCTTCTTCTTCTTCATCATCTTCTTCCTCTTCTTCTTCTTCTTCTTCTTCTCCTCCTTCTTCTTTGTCTTCTCCTTCTAGTCTTCTTCATAATCATCATGGTCATGATCATCTTCTTCTTGTTCTTCTTCATCGTCTTCTTCTACTTCTTCTCTTCTTCTTTTTCTTCTTGTTCATCTTCTCCTTCGTCTTCCTCTACTTCTTCTCCTTCTTCCTCTTCTTCTTCTTCTTCTTCTTCATCTTCTTTTTCTTCTTGTTCTTCTTCTTCTTCTTGTGTTCCCCTTCTTCTCCCACTTCTTCCCCTTCTTCTTCTATTTCTTCTTCATCTTCTTCCACTTCTTCTTCTTCTCCTTCTTACTCCTCTTCTTCTTTTTCTTCTTCATCTACTTCTTCTTCTTCTTCTTCATCTTGTTTACCTTCTACTTCTTCTTCTTCTTCTTCTTCTTCCACTTCTTCTTTTTCGCATTCTTGTTCTTTTGTTTATATGTCTTCTTCTTCTTCAATTTTTTCTTCTTCTTCATCTTCTTCACCTTTTTCTTCTTCTTCTTCTTCTTCTTCTTCTTCTTCTTTTCTTCTTCTTCTTCTACTACTACTTCTTCTACTTCTTCTTCTCTTCTTCTTCTTCTTCTTCGTGTACTTCTTCTTCTTCTATTTTATCTTCTTTTCTTCTTCTTTCTCTTCTTCTTCTTTCTCTTCTTCTTCTTTTTCTTCTTCTTTGTCTTGTTCTACTTATTCTTCTTTGTCATAGTTCTCCTCTCTTCTTGTTCTTGTTCTTCTTATTTTCTTCTTCTCCTTCTTCGACTTCTTCTTCTTCTTCGTCTTCTTTTTCTTATTCATCTTCTTGTTCATCTTTTTCTTCCTCTTCTTCTACTTCACTTTCTTCTTCTTATTCTTCTTCTTCTTCATCTTCTTCTTCTTCTTCGCCTTTTTCTTCTTTTTTTTTTTTCTTTTCTTCTTTTTCTTCTTCCTCTTATTGTTATTCTTCTTCTTCGCCTCCTTCTTCTTCCTTTTATTTTTATTATTCTTCTTCTTCCTCTTGTTCTTCTTATTATTATATTTTTATTCTCTTCTTCTTCTTCTTCTTCTTTTTCTCCTTATTCTTCTCCCTTTTCTTCTTCTTTTTCATCTTCATAACATCTTCTTCTTCTTCTTCTTCCTTTGATTATCCTCCTCCTTCTCCGTCATCTTAATCTATTTCTTCTTTTTCCTTTTCTTCTCCTTCTCCTTCTTCTTCTTCGCCTTCTTCTTCTTACTCTGCTTACTCTTCTTCTTCTTCTTCTTCATTTATTCTTCTTCGTCTTCTGTTTCTTCTTCTTCTTCATCTTCTTCTACTTCTTCTACTTCTTCTTCTTCTTATCCTTCTCCTTCTTATACTACTACTTCTTCCTCCTTTTTTTGTTCTTGTTCTTCTTCTTCTTCTTTGTCCTCCTCCTCCTCCCCTCCATTCTTCTTCTTCTTCTTCTTTCTCTTCTTGATTTTCTTCATCATCTTCTTCTGATTCTTCTTCTCCTCCTTCTTTATCTTCCTCTTCTTCTTCTTCTTCTTCTTCTTCTTCTTTTCCTCTTCTTCATCTTTATCTTCTTCTTATTCTTCCACTTCTTTTTCTTCTTCTTCCTCCTCTTCTTCTTCTTCTTCCACTTCTTCATATTCTTCTTCTTGTTCTTTTTCTTCTTCTTCCCCCGCTTCTTCTTCTTCTATCTTCTTTTTTAACTTCCACTTCTTTTTCCTTTTCTTCTTGTTCTTCATCGTCTACTTCTTGTTGTTGTTATTGTGGTTCTTCTTCTTCTTCTTCTTCTTCTTCTACTTCATTATCATCATCATCATCATCTTCTTCTTCTTCTTCTTCTTCTTCTTCTTCTTCTTCTTCTCCTTCTTGTTCTTCTTCTTCTTCATCTTCTTCTTCACCTTCATCTTATTCTTGCTCTACTTTTCCTTCTTCTTCTTATTCATCATCATCATCTTCTTTTTTCTTCTTCTT
>JAIUJO010002103.1:20000-22500 GCA_023846275.1 Vanilla planifolia | reverse complement strand
TTCTTGTTGTTGTTCTTCTTCTTCTTCTTCTTTTTCTTCTTCTTCTGCTTCTTCTTCTTATTGTTCTTCTTCCTTTACTTCATTATCTTCTTCTTCCTCTTCTTCTCCTTCTTCTTCATCTTCTTCTTCACCTTCATCATGTTCTTCCTCTACTATTAATTCTTCTTCTTATTCATCGTCATCATCTTCTTCTTCTTCTTTCTATTCTTTTTCTTCTTCTTCTTTTTCTTCTTCTTCTTCTTCTTCTTCCTCTTCTTCTTCCTCTTCTTCTTCTTCTTCTTCTTCTTCCTCTTCTTCTCCCCTTCTACTACTTCGTCATCCACTTCTACTTCCTCTTATTATTATTATTCTTGTTCATCTTCTTATTCTTGTTCATCTTCTTCTTCTTACTCTTCTTATTCTTCTTCTTCTTCATCATCTTCCTCTTCTTCTTCTTCTTCTCCTTCTTCTTCTTCTTCTTCTCTATCTCTCACTTGTTCTTGTTCTTCTCTTTCTTCTTCTTCTTCTTCCTCTTCTTCTTCTTCTTCTTCTGCTTCCTCTTATTCTTCTTTTTCTTATTATTCTTCTTCTTCTACTACTTCTTCTCGTTCTCCTTCTATATCTACTCCTTCCTCTCTATCTTCTCCTTCTTCGTTTTCTTCTTTTTCCACATGTTCTTCATCTTCTTCCTCTTGCTCTTCTTCTTCTTCTTCTTCTTTTTCTTTCTTTTTCTTTATTCTTGTTCTTCTTCTTCTTCCTTGTTTAGTTTATCTTTTCTTCTTTTTCTTCTTCTTCTTCTTATTCTTCTTCCTCTTCTTCTTCTTCTCCCACTTCTTTTTCTTCTTCTTCTTCTTCTGCTTCTTCTTCTTCTTCTTCTTCTGCTTCTTTTTCTTCTTCTTCTTCTTCTTCTTCTTCTTCTTCTTCTTCTTCCCTTTCTCCTACTCCATCTTCTTCCTCTTCTTCTTCTTCAACTACTTCTTCTTCTTCTTCTTCTTCTTTTTCCTCTTCTTCTTCATCTTCTTTGTCGTCTTCTTTCTCATCTTTTTCTTCTCCATCATCTTAGTCTCCTTCTTCTACTTCTTCTTCATCTTTTTGTTCTTCTTCACCTTCTTCTTCTTCTTCTACTTCTTCTTGTTCTTCTTTGTCTCCTCAAATTTCTTTTTCGTCTTCATCTTCTTCTTGTTCTTCATCATTATCTTCTTTTTCATCTTCATCTTCTTCGTCTTATTCTTTTTCTTCTTCTTATTTTCTTTCTTCTACTTTATCTTCTCCTTCTTGATCTTCTTCTCATTGGACTTCAACATCATAAACTTCTTCTTCTTTTTGTTTGACGTCTTGTTCTTCTTCTCCTTCTTCTCCATCTGCTTCCTAGTCTTGTCCATGTTGTTTTTGTTGTTGTTGTTCTTCTTCTTCTACTTCTTCTTCTTCTTCTTCTTCTTTCTCTTTTTCTTCTTTTACTCCTTCCTCCTCCTCCTTTTCTTCTTCTTCTTTTTACTCTTCTTCCTCTTCTTCTTCTTTTTCTTCTTCTACTTAATTTTCTTCTTCATTTGCTTCTTGTTATTCTTCTTCTTCTTCTTCCTTTCATCTTCTTCTTCTTTATCTTCTTCTTCTTCTTCTTCTTCTCCTTATACTTCTTCTTTTATTTTATCTTATTCTTCCTCTACTTTCTCTTCTTCTTCTTCTTCTTCTTCTTTTTTCTCTTCTTCTTAAAGTACTTCTTCTTCCTCTTCATCTCCTTCTTCTTCCTCTTCTTCTTCCTCTCCTTCTTCTTCCTCTTCTGCTTCTTCTTGTTTTTCTTGGCTTTCATCTTCTAATTCTTCTTCTTCTCCTAATCCTTTTTCTTCTTCTTCTTGGCATTCATCTTCTAATTCTTCTTCTTCTTCTTCTACTTCTTCTTCTACTTCTTCTTCTTATTATTCTTCTTATTCTTTCTCTTCCCCTTATTCTTCTTGTCCAACTTCCTCTTTATCTTCTTTTCTTTTCTTCTTCTTCTTCCTCCTCTTTTTTTTTTATCTTTTTCTACTTTTTCTTCTTCATCATCATCATTATCATCTTCTTCTTCTTCTTCATTTTCTTCTTCTCCTACTTCTTCCTCTTCATTCAAATCTTGTTGTTCTTCTTTTTCTTCTTCTTCTTCTTCCTCCTCTACTTCTTCTTCTTCTTCTTCTTCTTCCTCTTCCTCTTCTTCTTCCTCTTCTTCTTGTTCTTCTTCTTTGGCTTTTTCTTCTTCTTCTAATTCTTCTTCCTCATCTAATTCTTTTTCTACTTCTTCTTCTTATTCTTGTTATTATACTTCTTCTTCTTCTTTCTCTTCTTCTTCTTCTTCTTCTACTTCTTCTTCCTCTTCATCTTCTTCTACTTCCTCTTCTTTTTCCTCGACTTTTTCTTCTTCTACTTCTTCTTCTACTTCTTCTTCTTGGTCTTCATCTTCTAATTCTTCTTCTTCTTCTTCTTCTTCCTCTTTGTCCTCCTCTACTTTCTTTACTTCTTCTTCTACTACTACTTGTTCTTCTTATTCTTC
>JAIUJO010002103.1:0-17500 GCA_023846275.1 Vanilla planifolia | reverse complement strand
ATTCTTCTCCTTCGTCTTCGTCTTCATCATCATCATCATCTTCTTCTTCTTCTTCTTCTTCTTCTTCTCTTTCTTCTTCGACATATTCTTCTTCTTCTTCTTCTTCTTCTTCGCCATGGTCTTATTCTTCTTGTTCCATTTGTTTTTCTCGTTTTTCTTCTTCTTATTGTTCTTCTTTTCCTTCTTCCTCATCTTCAACTTCTTTTTCCTTTTTTCTTGTTCTTCTTCTTCTCCTTCTTCTTCTTCTTCTCCTTCTTCTTCTCCTTCTTCTTCTTCTTCTTCTTCTTCTTCTTCTTCTTCTCTTCTTCTTCTTCTTCCTTTTCTTCTTCTTTTTCTTCTTCTTCTTTTTCTTTTTATTTTCTTATTCTTCTTCTTCTTCTTCTTCCAACTTTTCTTCTCCTTCTCCTTCTCTTTTAATTCTTCCTTCTTCTTCCTCCTCTTCACCTTTCTTCTTCTTCTTCTTCTTCTTCTTCTTCTTCTTTATCTTCTTCTTCTTCTTCTTCCTCTTGTTGTTTTTCTTCTCCTTCTTCTTCTCCCTCTTCTTCTTCTTCTTCACCTTTTGCTTAGTAATCTACTTCTTTGCCATCTTCTTCTTCTTCTTAGTCTTTTTATCTTTTTCTTTTTCTTCTTCATCATTTTTTCCTCTTCTTCTTTCTTTGCCTTTCTCCTTCTTCTTCTTCTCCTCTGGCTTCTTATTTTTATTTTTCTTATTTTCCATGTTCTTTTTCTTATTCATCTTCTTCTCCTTTTTCTTCTTCTTCTTCTTAGACTTCTTCTTCATATTCTTTTTCCTCTTTTTCTTGTTCTTATTCTTCTTCTTCCTCCTCCTCCTCTTCTTCTTCTTCATCTTCTTCATCATTGTCATCATCTTCTTCTTCTACTTCTTCTCCTTTGTCTTCCTATTCTTCTTCTTCTTCTTCTTTTTCTTCTTCGCCTTCTTCTTCTTCTTCTCCTTCTTTGCCTTCTTCTTCGTCATCTTCTTCAACTTCTTCTTCTTCTTCTTCTTCTTCTTCTTCGTCTTAATCTTCTTCCACTTCTTCCTTTTCTTCGTCTTCGTCTTCTTCTTCTTCCTCTTCTTCGTCTTCTTCTTCATCTTCTTCTTCCACTTCTCCTTCTTCTTCTTCTTCTTCTTATTCCTCTTCTTCTTCTTCTTCATCTTCTTCTTCTTCTCTTGTTCTTCATGTTCTTCTTTTCTTCTTCTTACTCTTTTACTTCTTTTTGTTCTTCTTCCTCCTCTTCTTCCTCATCATCTTCTTCTTCTTTTTCTTATTCGTCATCTTCTTATTCTTCTTCTTCTTCTTCTTAATCGTGATCATCATCATTAACTTCTTCTTCTCCTTTCTTACCTTTTTCTTCTTCTTCTTCTTCTTCTTCTTCTTGGCCATCTTCTTAATCATCTTCTTCTTCCTGTTCTATTTCTTGATTTTCTTGTTCTTGTTCTTGTTCTTCTTCTTCTTCTTCTTCTTCTTCTTTTTCTTCTTCTTCTTCTACTTCTTCTTCTTACTCTTCTTCTCCCTCTTCTTCTTCTTCATCTTCTTCTTCTTCGCCTTCATCTTCTTCTTGTTCGCCTTCATCTTCTTCTTCTTCTTCTTTGTCTTCTTTCTCTTCTTCTTCTTCCTCTTCTTCTTCAACTTCTCCATCTTCTTCTTCTTCTTCTTCTTCTTTGACTTCTTCTTCTTCTTCTTTGACTTCTTCTTCTTCTTCTTCTTCTACAACTTTTTATTCTTCTTCCTCTTTGTCATCTTGTTCTTCTTCTTCTTTGTCTTCTTCTTCTACTTCTTCGTGTTCTATTTCTTCTACTTCTTCCTCTACTACTTCTTCTTCTTCCTCCTCTTCTTCTTCCTGTTCCTCTTCTTCTTCTACTTCCTCTCCTTCTTCTCCTTCTTGTTCTTCTTCTTCTTTTTCTTGTTCTCCTCCTCCTGCTTCTTCTAATTTTTATTCTTCTTCTTCTTCTTCTTCTCCTTTTTGTTATTGTTCTTCTTGTTTTTTTTTCTTTTTCTTCTTTTTGTTCTTCTCATTCTTCTTCTGCCTCTTCTTCTTCTTCTTCTTCCTCTTCTTCTTCTTCCTCATCGTATTCTTCTTCTTCTTCTTCATCATCATTGTGTTCTTCTTCTTCTTCTTCTTTGTTTTCTTCTTATTCGTCTTGTTCTTCATCTTGTTCTTCTTCTTCTTCTTCTTTGTCTTCTACTTCTTCTTCTTCTACTTCTTCTTCTTCCTCTTCTTCATCGTGATCATCTTCTTCTTTTTCATCTTCCACATCTTTTTCTTCTTTTTCTTTTCCTCTTCTTCTTCTTGTTTTTCTTTGCCTTCTTCTCCTTCTTCATCCTCTTCCTCTTCTTCATCTTCCTTTTTGTTTTCTTTTTCTTCTCATTCTTCTTCTTCTTCTTCATCATCTTCTTCATCTTTTTTGCGTACTTCTTCTTCTTTTTTTTCATCTTTTTCATCTTCTTCTTCTTCGTCTTCAACTTTGTCGCCTTCTTCGTCTTCTTCTTCTTCTTCTTCTACTTCAACTTCTTCGTCTTCTTTTCTTATTCTTCTTCTTCTACTTCTTCTTCTTCTTCTTCATCATGTACTTCTTTTCTACTTCTTCTTCTTCTTATTCATCATCAACGAGTTCTTCTTCTTCTTCTCTATCTCATTCATCTTCCACTTCTTCTTCTTCTTCTTCTTCTCTTTCTTCTGTTTCATCTTCTTCTTTTTCTTGTTTTCTTTTTTTCCTCTTCTTCTTCTTCTTCTTGCTCTTCCTCTTCTTCTTATTCTTCTTGTTCTTCTTCAT
The DNA here is from genome assembly GCA_023846275.1 of Vanilla planifolia. Taxonomy (NCBI): domain Eukaryota; kingdom Viridiplantae; phylum Streptophyta; class Magnoliopsida; order Asparagales; family Orchidaceae; genus Vanilla; species Vanilla planifolia. The sequence continues at coordinate 14,724 of JAIUJO010002103.1, read as the reverse complement.
CTTCTTCTTCACCATCTTCTTGTTCTTCTTCATCTTATTCTTTTTCTTCTTCTTCTTCTTCTTCTTCTTCTTCTTCTTCCTCTTCTTCTTCTTCATCTTTTGCTTCTTCTTCTTCTTCATCTTTTTCTTCTACCCCTTCTTTATCTTCTTCTTGTTTATCCTCTTCTTCATCTCCTTCTTCTTCTTCTTCTTCTTCTTCTTCGTTTTCCTATTCTTCTTCTTCTGCTTCTTCTTCTTCTTCGTCTTTTTCTTCTTCAACTTCTTTGTCTTCTACTTGTTCGTCTTCTTCTTCATCTCCTTCTTCTTCTTCTACTTCTTCGTCTTCTTCTTCTTGTTCTCGTTCTTCTTCTACATCTTCTTCTTCTTTGTCTTTTTCTACTATTACTACTTCTTCCTCTTCCTTTTTGTCTTCTTCTTCCTCCACTTCTCTGTCTTCCTTTTCTTCATTTTGTTCTTCTTCTTCCTCTTCTTTGTTCTCTTCTTTTTCTTCTGCATCTTCATCTTCATCTTCTTCTTCTTCTTCTTCGTCTTCAACTTATTCATCAACATCTTCTTATTATTATTGTTCTTCTTCTTTTCCTTCTTCTTGTTCTTCTTGATCTTCTTCTTCTTCTTCTTCTCCTTTATCTTCTTCTTATTCTTCTCCATCTTCTTCTTCTTCTTCTTCTTCTTCTTTTTCTTCTTCCCTTCCTCTTCTTCATCTTCGTCTTCTTTGTCTTCTTTGCGTACGATTTTTTCTTTTCCTTCTGTGCGTTCTTCTTCTTCCTCTTCATCTACTTCATCTTTGCCTTCTTCTATTTGTATTCTTTTTCTTCTTCTTCTTCTTCTTGCTCTTCTTCTTCTTGCTCTTCTTCTTCTCCCTATTCTTCTCCTTATTCTTCTTATTCTTATTTTTCTTCTTCTTCTTCTTCTTTGTATTACTCTTCTTTTTCTTCTTCTCCTTCCTATTCTTCTTCTTGTACTTCTTCTTCTTGCTTCTCTTCTTCTTCTACTACTTTTTCTTCTTTGTCTTCTTCTTCTTCTTCTTCTTTTTCGTTTTCTTCCCCTTCTTCTTCGTCTTCTTTTTCTTCTTCATCCCTTTCATCATCATCACCTTCTTCTTCTTCTTCTTCTTTGTCTTCATTTTCATTTTCTTCTTCATCGACTTTTTCAGTTTATTCCTCTTTTTCTTCTTCTACTTCTTCTTCCTCCACTTTTTCTTCTTCTTCTTCTTCTTCTTCTTCTTTTTATTCTTCTTCTTCTTCTTTTGCATCTTCTTTTGCTTCATCTTCGTACTATTATTGTTGTTGTTGTTTTTCTTCTTCTACTTGTTCATCTTCCTCTCTTTTCCTCTTCCTCTTCTTCGTCTTATTCTTTATCACCTTCTTCTTTTTCTTCTTCTTCTTCTATGTTATCTTCTTCTTCTTCTTCTTCTTATTCGTTTTTTTCTTCTTCTTCTTTTAAGTCTTCAACTTCTTCTTTGTCTTCTTCATCTTCCTCTTCTTCTTCTTCTTCTTCTTTTTTCTTTATCTTCTTCTTCTTCTTCTTCTTACTCTTCTTCTTCTTCTTCTTCTTCTTCTTCTTCTTCTTCTTCTTCGTTTTCTTCTTGTTCTTCTTTGCCTTCCACTTTTCTTTTTCTTCTTCTTCTACTTTATCTTCACCATCTACTTCATCTCTACTTTTTTCTTCTTCTTCGTCATAGTCTTCTTCTTTTTCTTCTTTTTATTCTTCTTATTCTTTTTCTTCTTCTTCTTCTACTACTACTTCTTCATCTATTCTTCTTTCCATCTTTCTTCTTCTCCCTGTTTCTTTTATTTTTCTTCTTGTTCTTCTTCTTCTTTTTATTCCACTTCATCTTCTTCTTGTTCTTCTTCATCATATCCTTCTTCTTCTTCTTCTTCTTCTTCTTTTCTTCTTCTCTTTATACTTATCCATCTTCGACTTCATCTTCTGCTTCTTCATTTTCTTCTTCTTCTACCTCATTTTCTTGTTCTTTTTCTTCTTCTTCTTTTTCGTATTGAACGTTTTGCCCTTATTCTCCTTCTTCTTCTTTGTCATGGTCTTCTTCGTCATCTTCTTCTTTTTCTTCTTCTACTTCTCATTCTTATTATTATCCTTATTCTTCTTCTTCTTCTCCTTTTTCTCCTTCTTCTTTTCTTCCTTTTGTTATTGTTGTTGTTTTTGTAGTTGTTCTTCTTCTTCTTCCTCCTCTTCTTTGTCTTCTTCTTCTTCTTCTTCTTCCTCAACTTCTTCTTCTTCTTCTTCTTCATCTTCTTCTTCTTCCACTTCCACTTCTTCTTCTTCTTCTTCTTCTTCTTCTTCTTCCTCCACTTCTTCTTCTTCATCATCTTCTTCTTTTTCTTCTTCTTCATCTTCTTCTTCTTCTTCCCCTTCTTTTTCATGTTTTTCTTCTTCTTCTGCTTCTTTTTCCTCTTTATGTTCTTCTTTTCCTTCTATTTCTTTTTCAACTTCTTCTTCTTCTTCTAAATCTTCGTCTTCTCTTTCTTCTTCTTCTTCTTCTTCATGTTTGTCTTTTTCTTCTTCTTCTTCTTCTTCTTCTTTGACTTCTTCTTCTTCATTTTCTTCTTCTTCTTCTTCTTCTTTGTCATCTTCTTCTTCTTCTTTTACTCTTTTTTCTTCTTTCTTCTTCTTCTTCTTCTTCTTCTTCCTCTTCTTCTTCTTCTTCTTTTTTATACTTATTCTTCTTCTTCTTCCTCCTCTTTTCCTTCTTCTTCTTCTTCCACCTCTTTTCCTTCTTCTACTTCTTCTTCCTTTTCCTCTTCTTCTCATTCTTGTTCTCTTTTTATTCCATCTTCTTCTTGTTCTTCTTCTTCTTCTTCTTTTTCTTTTTCTTCTGCATCTTCTTTGCCTTCTTCTTTTTGTTCTTCTTCTTCTTCTCCGTCATCATCATCGTCATCTTTTTCGTCTTCTTCTTTTTCTTCTTCTTCATCTTCTTCATCTTCCTCTTCTTCATCTTCTTCTTTTTCTTCTTCTTCTTCTTCTCTTCTTCTTCCTCCTCTTCTTTATCTTTTTCTTCTTTGTCTTCTACTTCATCTTCTTTGTCGTCTTCTTCTTCTCCTTCTACTTCTTCTTCTTCTTCTTCTACACCTTTTTCTTCTTCTTTCTTCTTCTTTTTCTTCTTGTTGTTCTTCTTCTTCTTATTCTTCTTTTTATTCTTATTCTTTTTCTTCTGCTTCTTCTTTTTCTTCTTCTTCCTCTTCCTCTTCCTTTTCCTTTTCTTCCTATTCTTCTTCTCTTTTTATTCCATCTTCTTCTTCTTCCTCTCCTTCTTCTTTTTCTTCATCTTCCTCGTCTACTTCTTGTTCTTCTTTTTCTTCTTCTTCTTCTTCTTCTTCGTCATCGTCGCCGTCATCTTTTTCATCTTCTTCATTTTCTTCTTCTTCTTCTTCTCCTTCTTCTTCTTCCTTTTCTTCACCTTCCACTTCTTCTTCGTTGTCTTCTTCTTCTGCTTATTCTTCTTCTTCTTCATCTTCTTCACTTTTTTCTTCGACTTCTTATCATTCGCCTTCGTCTTCTTTATCTTCTTCCTCTTTTTCTTCTCATCTTCTACTTCCACTTTTTTTCTTCTGCTTCTTCTTTTTCTTCCTCTTCTTCTTTCACTTCTTCTTCTTGTTCTTTGTCATCTTGTTCTTCTTCGTCTTCCTCTTCTTCTTTTTCTTCTTTTTCTTCTTTTACAACTTCTTTGTCTTCTATTTCTTCTTCTTCTTCTTCTTCTTCTTCTTCTTCTTCTTCTCTCATCTTCTTCTACTTTTTGCTCTTCTTCTTCTTCTACTTCTTCTAATTCTTCCTTTCCTTGTTCTTCTTCTTCTTGTTGTTCTCCTCCTCCTACATCTTATTTTTATTCTTCTAATTTTTATTCTTCTTCTTCTTCTTCTTCTTCTTCTCCTCCATTTTATTCTTCTTATTATTGTTCTTCTTATTTTTTTTCTTTTTCTTCTTCTAATTCTTCTTCTTCATTATCTTCTTCTTCTTTTTCTTCTTGTTCTTTTTCTTCCTCTTCCTCTTCTTCTTCTTCTTCTTTGTCTTCTTCTACTTCATCTTCTCCTTCTTCGTTTCCTTCTTCTTCTGCTTCTTCGTTTTCTTCTTAGTCGTCTTCTTCTTCATCTTCTTCTTCTTCTTTTTCTTCTTCTCCTTCTTCTTCTGTCTTCTTCTTCTTCTTCTTCGTCGTGATCATCATCTTCTTTTTCTTCTTTTTATTTTCTTTTTCTTTTATTTGCCTTCTTCTTCTTCTTCTTCATCGTGATCATCATCTTCTTTTTCTTCTTTTTATTTTCTTTTTCTTTTATTTGCCTTCTTCTTCTTCTTCTTCCTCTTCTTCTGCATCTTACTTTTCTTTTTGGCTTCCTTCTTCTTCTTATTCATCTTTTTCATCATCTTCTTCTTCTTCTTCTTCAACTTCTTCTTCTTCTTCTTCTTCTTCTTCATCTTCTCTTATTCTTCTTCTTCTTCTTCTTCTTATTATTATTATTATTATTATTATTATTATTCTTCTTCTTCTACTTCTTATTCTTCTTCTTATTCATCATCGATTACTTCTTCTTCTTCTTCTTCTTATTCTTCTTCTATTTCTCTTCATCTTTCTATTCTTCTTCTTCTTCTTCTTCTTCTTTTTCTTCTCTTTCTTCTGCTTCATCTTTTTCTTCATCGTCTTCTTCTTCTATTCATTTTTCCTCTTCGCCATCTTCTTCTTCTTCTTCTTAATTTTATTCCTTTTCTTCTTGTTCTTCTCCTTGTTCATCATCATCATCTTCTTCTTCTTCTTCTTTTTCTTCTTCTTCGTCTTCTCTTCTTCTTCTCTTCTTCTTCTACTTCTTCTTCTCATCTTCTACTTCTTCATCCACTTCTTTTTCTTCTTCTTGTTTGCTTCTTTTTCATCTCCTTCTTCTTCTTGATCATCGTCTTCTTCTTCTTCGTCTTCTTCTTCTTCTTGTTCTGGTTCTTCTTCTTCCTCTTCTACTACATCTTCTTCTTCTTCTGCTACATCTTCTTCTTCTTCTTCTTCCTTTTCGTCTTCTTCTTCATCCTCAGCTTTGTCTTCCTTTTCTTTGTTTCCTTCTTCTTTCTCTTCTTCTTCTTCTTCTTCTTTGTTTTCTTCTATTTCTTCTTCATCTTCTTCATCTTCTTCATCTTCTTCGTCTTCTTTTTCTTCGTCTTCATCTTCTTCTTCTCATCATCTTATTATTATTATTCTCTTTTGCTTCTTCTTCGTCTTCTTCTTCTTCTTCTCCTTCTTTTAATTCTTCTTTATCTTCTTCTTCTTTTTCTTCTCCTTCTTCTTCATCTTCTTCTTCTTCTTTCTCTTCCCTTCTTCTTCTTCATCTTCTTCATCTTCCTCTTTTTCGTCTTCGTCTTCTTTGCCTTCTTCGTCTTCGTCGTTTTCTTTTTCTTTTGTGCCTTCTTCTTCTTCTTCTTCGCCTTATTCTGTTTTCTATTTTTCTTCTTCTTCATCTTCTTCTTGTTTTTCTTCTTGCTCTTCTTCTTCTCCTTCTTCTTCTTCTTATTCTTCTTCTTCTTCTTCTTCTTCTTCTTCTTTGTGTTATTTTTCTTTTTCTTCTTCTCCTTCTTATTCTTCTTCGTGTTCTTCTCCTTCTTCTTTTACTTCCTCTTCTTCTTCTACTACTACTTCTTCTTCATTTTGTTCATCACCTTTTTCTTTTTCTTCTTCTTCGACATCTTCTTCTTCTTCTTCTTCTTCTTCTTGTTTTTCGTCGTCTTATTCTTCTTCCTCTTCTTTATCTTCTTCTTGTTCATTTTCTTCTTATTCATTCTCATCATCTTTTTCTTCTTTTTTGTATTCTTCTTCATCTTTTTCTTCGTTTTCGTCTCCTTCTTCTTCTTCTTCTTCTTCTTCTTCTTTTTCTTCTCCTTATTCTTCTTCTTCTTCTTCTTTTTCTTCTTCTTATTATTGTTCTTCTTCTTTTGCTTCTTCTTCTTATTATTATTATTATTCTTCTTCTTCTTCTTCTTCCCCTTCATCATCCTCTTCTTCTTCTTCTTGTTATTCTTCTTCTTCATCTTCATCTTCATTTTCTTCCTCACCGACTTCTTCCGTTTACTCATCTTTTCTTTTTCTTGTTCTTCTTTTTCTTCTTCCCCTTTTTCTTCTTCTTCTGTTCTTCTTCTTCTTCTTCTTCTTCTTCTTCTTCTTCTTCTTCTTTTTCTTCTTCTTCTTGTACTCTTTCTTTGCCTTGTTTATTTTCTTCTTCTTTTCTTCTACTTCTTTTTGTTCTTCATCTCTTCTCTTTTCTCTTTTTCATCTTCCTCTTCTTCATCTTCTTCGTCATCACTTTTTTTTTCCTTTGATTTCTTTGTCTTCTTCTTCTATGTTGTCTTCTTCCTCTTCTTCTTCTTCTTTTTATTTTTTGTCTTCTTCTTATTCTTTTTTTTCGTCTTCTTCTTCTTCGTCTTCATCTTATCTTGGTCTTTTTTTTCGTCTTCCTCTTCCTTTTGTTCTTCTTCTTCTTTATCTTCTTCTTCTTCTTCTTCTTCTTCTTCTTCCACTTCTTCTTCTTCTTATTCATCTTCTTTTTCTTCTCTTCTTTTTCTTCTTGTTCGTCTTCAACTTCAACTTTTTCTTCCACTTCTTCCTCTTCTTCTTCTTGTTCTTCTTCATCATCCTCTTCATGTTATTAATCTTCTTCTTGCTCTTCTTCTTCTACTACTACTTCGACTTCCGTAATTTATTTCTCTTTTTCTTATTCTTCTTCTTCTTCTTCTTCTTCTTCTTCTTGTTCTTAATCTTCTTCTTCTTCTTGAAATTCTTCTTCTACTTCTTCATTTGCTCATTCATCTTATTGTTATTGTTCTTGTTCTGCTTCCACTTTTTCTTCTTCTTCTTCATCTTTTTTGCCTTCTTCTTCTTCTTCTTCTTCTTCTTCTTCCTCTTCTTCTTCTTCCTCCCCTTCTTCTTTATCTTCTTCTTCTTCTTCTTCCTCTTCTTCTTCTTCTTCTTCTTCCTCTTCTTCTTCTTCTTCTTCTTTGTCTTCTTCTTCTTCTTCTTCTTCTCCTTTTGGTTCTTCTTCTTCTTCTTCTTCTTCCTCTTCCTCTTCATGGTCTGCCTCTTATTTGTATTCTTCTTCTTCTTCTTCTCCACCACCTTTATCTACATCTACTTCTTCTTCTTCTTCTTCTTCTTCGTCTACTTCTTCTTCCTCTTCTTCTACTTCCTCCTTTTCTTCTTTTGCTTCTTCTTCTTCTTCTTCTTCTTCCACATCTTCTTCTTCTTCTCATTTCTCTCCTAGTTTTTTCTCTTCTTCTACTTCTGTTTTTTCTTCTTCTTCTTCTTATTCTTATTCTTCTTCTTCTTCTTCTTTTTCTTCTTCTTCTTTGACTTCTCCTTTTTAATCCTTATCTTCTTCTTCTTCTTCACCTTTTTCTTCTCCTTCTTCTTCTTCTTCTTTTTCTTCTTCGTCTCTTCTTCATTTTCTTCATAGTCCTCTACTTCTTCTTCTTCATCTTCTTCATCATCTTCTTCTTTGTCTTCTTCTTCTTCTTCTTCTTGGCCTCCTTCTTCCTCTTCTTCGTCTTTCACTTCTAACTCTTCTTAATCTTTGTCTTCTTCTTCTTCTTCATCATCTGCTTCTCTGTTTTCTACATCTGCTTCATCATCATCTTCTTCTTCTTCGTCTTCTTCTTCTTCTTCTTCTTCAACTTCTTCTTCTTCTTCTTCTTTGTCTTCTTCTTCTTCTTCTTCTTCTTCATCTTCTTCTTTGTCTTTTTTTTTCTTCTTTTTCATCCTCTTCTTCTTCTTCTTTCTCTTTTTCTTCTTCTTCTTTGCCTTCTTCTTCTTCGTCTTCTTCTTCTTCGTCTTCTTCTTCATCATCTTCTCTTCCTTCTGCTTCTTCTTTTTCTTCTTATTCTTATTCTTTTTTTTCTTAATGTTCATCTCCTTGTTATTATTATTATTGTTGTTATTATTGTTATTATTATTACGATTATAATTCTATTTCATCTTGTCGTACTTCTTCTTCTTAATCTTCTTCTTCTTCGTCATCATCCTCTTTTTCTTCTTCTTACTGTTCTTCTTCTTCTTCTTCTATGTCTTCTACTTCCTCTTCTTCGTCTTCTTCTTTTCCATCGACGCCTTCTTCTTCTTCTTTATTTTCTTCTTCTTCTTTATTTTCTTCTTCTTCTTCATCAACTTCTATGATTTATTCTTCTTTTCTACTTCTTCTTTTTCTTATTCTCATTATTTTTTTTCTTCTTCTTCTTAACTTTCTTCTTCTTCTTCATCATCTTCTTCTTCTTCTACTTCTTTTTCTTCTTCTTCTTTTTGTTAATCGACTTCTTATTCGTCTTCTTCTTCTTTGTCCTCTTCATCTTCTTCGTCGACTTCTTCATCTTCTTCTCCTTCTTTTTCTTCTTCTTCTTCTTCTTCTTCTTCATCTTCTTCTTCTTCTTCATCATCATCTTCTTCTTCTACTTCTTTTTCTTCTTCTTTTTGTTAATCGACTTCTTATTTGTCTTCTTCTTTATCTTCATCTTCTTCTTCGACTTCTTCTTCTTCATTTTTTTTAATTTCTTATGATTTTTCTTTTTCCTCTTCTACTTCTTCCTTTTCTTCTTCTGCTTCTTCATCTTTTTCTTCTCCTTCTTTCACATCTTCTTCTTCTCCTTTCTCTCCTACATCTTTTTCTTTGTCTACTTCATTTTGTTCTTCTTCTTCTTCTTATTCTTCTTCTTCTTCTTCTTCTTTTTCTTCTTTGTCTTCACCTTTTTAATCCTTATCCTCTTCTTCTTATTATTATTACTTTTACCTTTCATCTTCTTCTTCTCCTTCTTCTTCTCCTTCTTCATCTGCTTTTTCTTCTTCTTTTTCTCCTACTTCTTCTTCTTCTTCTACTTCTTCTTCTTCTTCTTCCTGTCCTTCTTCGTCCTCTACTACTTCTTCTTCTTCCTCTTCTTATTCTTCTTCTTCTTCTTCTTCTTCTTCCTCTTCTTCTTCTTCTTCTTCTTTTTCTTCTTCTCTGTCTTCTTCTTTGTCTTGTTGTTGTTGTTGTTGTTGCTCTTTTTCTTCTTCTTTTACTTCTTCCTCTTCTTATTCTTCTTCTTCTTCATTTTCATCGTTGTCTTTGTTTTCTTCTTTCTTCTCATCTTCATTTTCTTTCCTCATCAATTTCTCCTTCTGGTTTGTCTTCTTCTTCTTCTTCTTCTTCTTCTTCTATTTCTTCTCTTTCTTCTTCTTCTTCTTCTACTTCTTCTCCTTCAACTTTTTCCTCCTCTTCTTTCTCTTCTTCTTCTTCTTTTATTCTTCTTCTTCTTCTTCTTCTTCCACTTCTTCACCTTTTTCTACTCCTTTTATTCCTTCTTCTTCCTCTTCTATTTCATCTTTTTCTTCTTCTTTTACTTCTTCTTCTTCTTCTTTTTTGTCTTTTTTCCCTTGTTGTTCTTCTTCTACTTCGTTAATTTTATCATCTTCTTCTTGTTCTTTTTCTTCTTCTTCTTCTTCTTCTTACTTTTCTACGTCTTCTACCTCTTCATCTTCTTTCTTTTTTTTCTTCTTTTTCTTACTCATCTTCTTCTTCGTCTTCTTCTTCCTTTTATTCTTTGTCATCTTTTTCTATTTCTTTTTCATCTTGTTCTACTTGTTCTTCTTCTGCTTCTTCTCCTTCAACTTCTTCTTCTTCCTCCTCTTCCACTTGTTCTTCTTCTTCTTCGTCTTCTCCTTCTTCTTCTTCTACTTCTTCTCTTGCTTCTTATTTTTACTTTTCTTACTTTTCTTCTTCTTCTTCTTCTTCTTCTTCTCCTTCTCCTCCTCCTTATTCTTCTTCTACTTCTTCTCTGGCTTATTGTTCTTTTTCTTCTTTTATTCTTGTTCTTCCCCTCCTTTTATTCTTCTTCTTCTTATTCATCTTCTTATCCTACTTCTTCTTCTTCCTCCTCTCCATCATCATCATAATTATCATCATCATCGTCTTCTTCTTCTTCTACTACAACTACTTCTTCTTTTTCTTCTTCTTCTTCATCTTATTCTTCTTCTTCTTCACTTCTTTTTCTTCTTCTTCTTCTCTTTCTTCTTCTTCTTCTTTATCTTCACCTTCTTCTTCATCTTTGTCTTTTTCTTCTGCATCTTCGTCATAGACTTCTTCTTCTTCTTCTTATTCTTCTTCTTTTACTTCTTCATCTATTCTTCTTCCACTCTTTGTTCATCTCCTTCTTGCTCTTATTTTCTTATTTTTTTCTTCATCTTCTTCTTCTTTTAATTCTTCTTCTTCTTCTTCTTCTACTTCTTCTTCTCGTTATTCCTATCATCTTTGACTTCATCTTCTTTGTCTTCTTCATCTTCTTCTTTTTCTTTTTAGTCTTCTACTTTTTCTTCTACTTCTTCTTCGTCTTCTTCTTTTTCATATTGATCTTTTTTTGTCTTCTTCTTCTTTTTTGTCATGGACTTCCTTGACATCTTTTTGTTCCTCTTCTTCTTTTCTTCTTCTTCTTCTTCTTCTTCTTCTCCTCCTCCTCCTGCTCCTCCTTCTTCTTCTTTTCTTCTTCTTCCTCTTCTTCTTCTTGTTATTCTTGTTCTTCTTTGTCTTCTTCTTCCTCTTCTTTGTCTTCTTCTTCTTCTTCTTCTTCTTCCTCATCTTTCTTTTCTTCTTCTTCTTCTTCTTCTTCTTCCACTTCCACTTCTTCTTCCTCTTCTTCTTCTTCCACTTCTGCTTCTTCTTCTTCTTTTCCATCTTCTTCTTGTTCTTCTACTTCCTTTTCTTCTTCTTCTTTTTCTCCTTCGTCTTCTTTGTCTTCTTCTTCTTGTTCTTCTTCTTATTATTCTTCTTCTTCTTCGTCATCTTCGTCTTTTCATTCTTCTTCTTCTTCTTCGACTTCTTCTTTTTCTTCTTCTTCTTTTTCTTCATCATCTTCTTCTCTTCTTCTTCTCCTCTTCTTCTTCTTCTTCTTGTTCTTCTTCATTATCTTCTTCTTCTTCTTCTTCGTCTTCCTCTTCTTCTTCTTCTTCTTCTTGTTTTTCTTCTCCTTGTCTTTTTCTTCTTCTCCTTCTTTTTCCTCTTCTTCTTTCTCTTCTTCTTCTTCTTATTCTTCTTCTTCTTTTTCTTTGTCTTCGTCTTCTTCTTCTTCTTCTTCGTCTTCTTCTTCTTCTTCTTCTTCTTCTTCTTCTTCATCTTCTTCTTCATTTTGTTCTTCGACTTCTTAATCGCCTTCTTCTTCTTTGTCTTCTTCATTTTCTTCTTCGTCCTCTTTTTCTTTGTGTTCTTCAATTTATTCCTCTTTTCCTTCTTCATCTTCTTCTACTTTTTTTTCTTCTGCTTCTTCTTTTTCTTCTTCTTCTTCTTCTCCTTTCTCTCCTACTACTTTTTCTTCTTCTTACTCTATTCTACTTCTTCTAATTCTTCTTCTCCTATTTCTCCCTCTTCTTCTTCTTCTACTACTACTTCTTCTTTGTCTTTTCCTTTTAATCGTTAACCTCTCCTTCTTTTTCTTATTCTTCTTCTACTTGTTCTTCTTGTTTTTTTCTTCTTTTTTCTTCTTCTTCTTCTTCTTCATCGTCATCTTCTTCTTCTTCTTCATCTTCATCTTCTTCTTCTTCTTCTTCTTCTTCTTCTTCTTCTTCTTCTTCTTGTTTTTCTTCTTCTTCTTCCACTTCTGATTCATCTTTGTCTACTTCTTCTTCTTCTTCTTCTTCTTCTTCTTCTTCTACTTCTACATATTCTTCTTCTTCTTCGTCGACGACATTGACTTCTTCTTTTCTTCTCTTCTTCTTTGACTTATTCTACTTCTTTTCTTCGTCTTCTTCTTTTTCCTCGTCTTCTTCTTCATCTTCTTCTTCTTCTTCTTTGTCTTCTTTTACTTCTTCTTCTTCTTCTTCTTCTTCTCCTTGTTCTTCTTCTTATACTTCTCCTTCTACATCTTCTTTTTCTTCTTCTTCTTCTTTTTATTCCTCTTCTTCTTCTTCTTATTCTTTTGCTCATTTTTCTTCTTCATCTTCTTCTTCTTTTACTTCCACTTCACCTTTTTCTTCTTCTTTTATTCCTTCTTCTACTTCTTCTTCGTGTTGTTCTTCCTCTTCTTCTACATGTCCTTGTTCTTTTTCTTCTTTGACTTCTGGTTCTTGTTCTTCTTCTTGTACTTCTTCTATTTCTTCTTCTTCTTCTTCATCATCATCATCTTCATCTAAGTTTTCTCTGTCTCCTACCTCTTCAACTTCTTGTTCATCTTTTTCTTACTCATCTTTTTCTTCATCTCTTCTTCTTTTCTTCTTCACCTTCCTTTTTTAGTTTCTTTTTCTTCTTCGTCTTCTTCTTCTTCTTTCTTTTGTTCTTCCACTTCTTCTTCTTCTTCTTGTTCTTTTTCTTCTTCTTCAACTACTTTGAATTCTTCTTCTTCTCTTTCTTCTTCTTCTTCTTCTTCTTCTTATTTCTCTTCTTCTTCTCTCCACCTCCTCCTTTTTACTATTCTTCTACTTCTTCTCCTACCTATTTTTCTTCTTCAACTTTTTCATCTTCTTGTTCTTGTTCCTCGTCTTCGTCTTCTTCTTCTTCTACTTCTTCTTCTTCATATCTTCTTCTTTACCTTTTTCTTCTTCGTCTTCTTCTTCCCCATTATCATCATCATCATCATCATCATCTCCTTCTTCTTCTTCTTCTTGTTTTTCTTTGTCTTCTTGCACTTCTTCTTTTCTTTTTCTTCTTTTTCATCTTCTTCTTCTTCACCTTCTTATTCTTCTTCCTCTTCTTCTCCTTTGCCTTCTTCTTCTTTGTCTATTTCTTCTTTTTCAGCATCTTCTACTTCTTCTTCTCCATCTTCTTCTTCTTCTTTTTAGATTCTTCTTCTTCTTCTTCTTCTTCTTCTTCTTCTTCTTCTCCTTCTTCTTCTTCTTCTTCTTCTTATTTTACTTCTTCTTCTTCTTTATCTCCACCTTCTTCTTCTACTTCTTCGCCATACTCTTCTTCTTCTTCTTTTTCTACTTCTTCTTCTTCAACTTTTCATCTTCCCCACTTTCTTCTTGTCCTTCTTTTTCTTATTCTTCTTCTTTTTCTTCTTCTTCATCTTCTTCTTCTTTTATTCCACTTCTTCTTCTTCTTCTTCTTCTTGTTCATCATAATCTTCTTTTTCTTCATCTTCTTCTTTGACTTCATCTTCTTCTTTTTGTTTTCCTTCTTCTTCTTCTTCTTCTTCATCATCTTTTGTGTTGATTTTTCTTGTTCTTCTTCTTCTTTTTCTTAGTCGTGGTCATCTTCGTTTTCTTCTTCTTCTTCTTTCTCTTCTTCTTCTTCTTTCTCTTCTTCTTCTTCTTCTGTTTCTTCTTCTTTGTCTCATTCTTCTTCTTCTTTTTCCTCTTCTTCTTCTTCTCCTTCTTTTTCTCTTCTTTTTCATCTTCTTCTTCTTTTGCTTCTTCTTCTTCTACTTCTTCTCCTTATTCTTAATCATCTTCGACTTCATCTTCTTCTTCTTTTTCTCCTTCTCCTTCTTCTTCTTCTTCTTCTTCTTTTCATGTTGATCTTTTTATCTTCTTCTTCTTCTTCTTTGTCATGGTCTTCTTCGTCTTCTTCATCTTCTTCTTCTTCCTGTTCTTCGTCTTCATCTTCTTCGTCAACTTCTTCTTCCTCTTCTTCTTCTTCTTCTTCTTCTTATTCTTCTCCTTCTTCTTCTTCTTCTTCTTCTTCTTTTTCTTAATCATCATCTTCTTCTTGTTCTTCTCCTTCTTCTTCTTCTTCTTTTCTACTTCCTCTTCTTCTTCTGGTTCTTCTTCTTTTTTTTCTTCTCCTTCTTTTTCCTCTTCTTCGCCTTCTTCTTCTTCCTCTTTTTCCTCATCCTCTTTTTCTTCTTCTTCTTCTTCTTCTTCTACTTCCACTTCTTCTTCTTCAACTTCTTCTTCTTCCACTTCTTCTTCATCATCATGATCATCTTCTCAATCTTCTTCTTTTTCTTATTCTTTTTCTTCTTTTTCTTCTTCTTCTTTATCTTCTTTTTTTTTCTCTTCTTTTTCTTCTTCTTGTACTTTTCTTCTTCTTCTTCTTCTTTGCCTTCTCCTTCGTTTTCTACTTCTTCTTCCTCTGTTTCTTCTTCTTCTACTTCTTATTCTTCTTCTTCTTCTTTATCATCTTCCTCTTTTCCTACTTATTCTTCTTCTTCTTTGACTTCTTCTTCTTCTTCATTTTCTTCTTCTTTTTTTTCTCATCTTTATCTTCTTCTTTGTCTTCTACTTCTTCTTTGTCATTTTCTTCTTCATCTTCTAACTCTTCATCCTCTTCTTCTTCTTCTCCATCTTCTTCCCCTTTTAATCCTTCTTCTTCTTCTTCTTCTTCATATTTTTATTCTTATTATTATTCTTCTTTTTCTTTTTCTCCTTCTCCTTCTTCTTCTTCTTTTTCCTCTTCTTCTCATTCTTCTTCACTTTTAGTCCATCTTCTTCTTGTTCTTCTTGTTCTTCTTCCTCTTCGTTGTCTTCTTCTCCTTGTTCTTCTTCTTCTTCTACTTCACCTTCTTCTCTTTCTTCTTCTTCTTCGTCTTCGCTGTCATCGTCATCTTTTTAGTCTTCTTTTTTTCTTCTTCTTCTTCTTCTTCCTCTTCTTCGACTTCATCTTATTCATCGTCTTTGTCTTCCCCTTCTCCTCCTTTTCCTCCATCTTCTTCTTCATATTCTTCTTCTCCTTCTCTTTTTCTTCTTCCTCTTCTTCTTCTTCTTCCACTTCTTCTTTATTGTCATGATAATCTTCTTCATCTTCTTCTTTTTCTTATTCCTTTTCTTTTTTTTCTTCCTCTTCTTCATCTTCT
>JAIUJO010002901.1:0-30000 GCA_023846275.1 Vanilla planifolia | reverse complement strand
CTCCAAATTTTTACACAAAAATTATAACTACTAGCTGCAAATCATGCATAGGATAATTCTTTTCATGTGATTTAAGCTGTCTGATACAAAGGCAATTACCTTCTGATGTTGTATCAATACACAGCATAGCCCTTAAATGAGGCATAATTGTATATTTGATAACCCTTTGTGTCTTCTGGCATTACTAGAATTGGAGCTATAGTTAATTTCTCTTTCAATATTTGAAAGCTATTCTCATAAGCTGTTTCTCATCCAAATTTTGTTGTCTTCCAAGTTAAATTGGTTAATTGTGCAACAATCTGAGAAAAACCCTTTACAAACTTCCTATAATATCTGGCCAGTCCCAAGTAGCTTCTGATCTCACTCACAGTTGTGGGTCTTGGCCAATCGATGGTAGTCAAAATCTTTTGTGAATCTATAGAGATCCCTTTTGCATTGACAACTTGTCCTAAGAAAATGAATTTGGATAACCAAAAATAATATTTCAAAAATTTGGCCTATAATTGATTTTCTCTCAAAGTCTGTAATGTTAAATGCAAATGTGTATCATGTTATTGCAAGAACTTAGAATAAATTAGGAAATCATCAATAAAGATAATAATAAAGTGGTCCAAATATTTCTTGGACACTCAATTCATTAAATCTATAAAGGTTGTTGGTGTATTGGTTAGCCCAAAGGGTAGTACTAAGAATTCATAGTGTCCATACCTAGTTCTAAAAGTTGTCTTCAGAGCATCTTGCTTGATTTTTAACTGATGATATTTGGATCGCAGATCAATTTTGGAAAATACAACTGCTCTATACAACTGATCAAATAACTCATCAATCTGTGACAAAGGATATTTGTTCTTCATAGTGATTTTATTGATTTCTCGATAGTCAACACACAAACGAAGACTACAGTCTTTTTTTTCACAAATAGGATGGGTGCCCCCAATGGGGACACACTTGGCCTAATAAATTCTTTGTCTAATAATTCTTATACTTGTACTTCGATTTCTTATAGTTTAATAGGTGCCATATGATAGGGAGATTTTAAAATTTGTTCAGAATCGAGAATCAATTGAATTTCAAATTTAATTTCCCTCTCTGGGGTAACCCTGATAATTCCTCCAAGAAACATCCAAATATTCTTTAACTATCGATACTTTTGAGGGTTGACAAAATTATCTATCCAAATCCACAATGGATACCATACATCCTTCACATCCTTTCTTCAGTAGCTTCTGGGCTTTGAGCATAACTATGATAGGAATTTTTCTCCCTTGGCCAAAATAGATTAATTTATCTTCTCCAAAGATTGAGATTTCAATCCTCTTTTCATAGCAATCTATTTTTACTTTATGCTCAACCAACCAATCTATGCCAAGAATTATGTCAAATTCCATCAGAGGTAGGATGTGTAGCAATACTAAGAAATTCTTTCCTCCGATATCTATCTCATCTGCAATAAACTTTTGTGCACTGATATTATTTTCATCCGACATTTTTACTACTAATAGATCTTTCATGGAGTGTAATAAGATATTTATTTGCCTTGATGCATTAGTGGATATAAAAGAATGTGAGGCTCCATAATCAAAGAGTACAGAAATAGGTAATTTGTATAATTCTAGCATATCTATAATAATGTTAGTGGATATAAAAGTATGTGAGGCTCCAAAATCAAAAAGTACAAAAATAGGTAATTTGTGTAACACTAGCATACCTATAATTACATCAGGAGAGTGCAGAGCATCTTGCTGAGTGAGCAAATAAATACGCATCTGACCTCCCCTTCCTGTCGCTTCTCCTCTAACAGTAGCACATGAAGTTGTCGTAGATCCGTGGCCTCTACCTCCACTTGCATCACCCCTATCTCCATTAGTTGAAACACTAATAATTTTAAATTCTAAAAAGTTTGGGCAATCTCTAGCAATATGCCCTAGTTCTTTGCATAGTTAGCATCTGATTGGTCAGATAGACTCAGATCTACATTCTCCTTTATGCCATTTTTCACATTTTTTGCATCTACTCATTCCACTGGACTCCAACTAACTCTGGTAATGCTTGATTCATATGGTCTGAACCTAGTTGATCTTGAATAAGTAGAAGTTTCTCCTCTTAAAAAACTTGGGCCATCTCTTTTTCTTGTGAATCTAAATTGAGACTATAGAGAATCAAATCTTTTCTTCTCTTCTTCTTTACTAGCTGCCAGCAAACTGAGTTTTAACTCAACTTTATAGGCATGCTTCAATAACTCCACATAGTTTGTTGATCATACTTCTACTAAAACTTCTTGAATTTTGTCTCGTAGGCTTCATGGAAACATGTAACATCGTTGTTCTTTTAGTGTTACTAAATGAGGCACATATTTAGCCAGGTGGGAGAATTTGATTTCATACTTGATAACTGACATATTACCTTGCCTAAGATTACTCAACTCCTCCCTCATTTTTGCTTTAATTGAAAGGGGCATATACCATTGCCCAAATTCTTTTGTGAATTCTTCTCAGGAGAAGTATTTTATTGGTCGGCTTAAAAATTGATGTTGATGTCAAGAACTCCACCACAGTCTGGTAGCATCTCTTAGTACCAAAACTACCAAGGCCACCTTTCTATCATCTGGGCAGACATCCCTTCAAAGATAATATTCATTTGCTCTCGCCAATTTTTGACAATCATAGGATCCTCTTCCTTAGCAAAAGAAGGGGGATGCATTCGTTGAAATTGGTCAAGTAGATGGATGCCTCTCCTTGATGGCTACCAATGCTTGTAATTAATCACAACAAAGAGACTAAGGTTTTCACTAATTCTTATTGTGTATCTCATTACTGCTCTTTTTCTTTACCCTTATATATATTTTCAAATTAAGATCTTTCCTTGGTTTGGAGTATATTGCAATCTTACAAAACCACATAAGATATTTGACAACTAACATCTAAATGAAAAGTAACACTACCGTTGCAATGCATATGCTGTGTTAGTATCCTCACTCCCATTTCTCACCTATTCTTGAACTAAAGCTCTGATACCAAATTATCAAGCCCCTACCTCAAACAAGTACCACTACATAAACAAAATATTATAGATTTTTTGTTGTTACAACATCGAATGAGGACAAGGAACAAAAACCCAAGGTGGGGACCCAATGATGAGACAAACCCCAACTCCTATTCGAACCCATTTCAAAAATAAACCATGGAACTGATCTAAAATATTTACATAGTGACTTAAAATCCCAAAATATAAACAAAATATGTTTTCAAAGTTTTCTCACACAAAAACCTCTCCTCTCTCATACATCTGGTGAAAAGGCTCTCCTATATTAGCAACTTTTTCAGCTCTTGGTGTAGTGGATACATGGGATGCATGACCAATGACGTAATCACTAATAAGATTTTTATAGATATCAATAGATAAATCCATAATAATTGACAAAGTAAATGAAAAGACATACCATGAATAGTGAACATGAATTAGATACATAAAATAAAAACCATATAAGATGTCATATATAAAGCTAGATGGAAAACCAAAAGAAATACCAGTTCCTTATTATTTTGGATTATAGTTTTGTCATTACCAAGCCTGATTCCCTTGGACACATTATCTTCTATGGATCCAATCATCATCAAGAAATGACCTCCAGCTAGCATCCAACCAAGCACATAACACTAGCTAAATATCTAATCTGAGGATCATTACCCTGTGATCCCACATGCAAGGCCTAGTGCCACAAAAAAGGTATGGTACCTATTCCCTATGATCCAATGTAGTAGGCCTGGTGTAAATTATCATGGAGTCATAACACATAACACTACGCATATATCTATTCCGAAGATCGATAACCTATGATCCCACACGCTGGGCCTAGTGGTGAGAATAATATTCTATGGAATCCCCTTTTGTTATTGTCAGTTTTTCAAAACTTAATCTAGATAATTGAGCCATATCAAAAGACAATTTCATTCCCTATTGTTTCTTTCTTTACCATACTTCTTTTTTTAGTTTTTATGAAATTGAAATAAATAATAGAAACCAAAACATCATGTGATAGTTAGAAAACCATGTAAAACTATATATTAATATATTACATCATAGGGTTAGGAATTTATCTACCTCTTCTTGATGTCCTTATGAAAAAATCCTCGCCGACCGTCGCTGTCTCATGACAGAACTCTCAAAATCCTCGTCGACTGTCACTATCACCATATGGACCTTACAAAATCTTCTAAGAGCACAGTGGCAGCTAGCAAAAATCTTACACTTACTGAATTTTTGCTACAGTCATAATTTCACAGAGCCTCAGACTCCAACAATCTCCTCACACTCGTGTTTACATAGAAAAGCTTTTCGAACACTTTCCCTATAATCAGATTAGTTTTCACACAAGTGCTTTTTAAAACACACCCTAGTCAGCTTATATACCCATGACTAAAATTTCTCGAACCAATGTGCACCGAATGCCAGAAGGCTCAAGAACTGGCTTATTTCATAACATCACTCCAAATTCGTTATTTGCACCTAGATCCTTCACCTCAAGCGATAGACTTGTGTTGAAATTCTTAAAATTGCACATTTACGAACCGTAGCCAACTTCTTTAAAATTGCAAATGTACCATCTCCCAAAACGAATTTGAGCTATGCTAACATTTACAAATTACAAATCTACCGGTCAACATTAAGAATTTATCCTATATAATTAAAAATAAATAATTTATTCCTTAGGGCTTCAAAAATTACAAACTAAAAAACTTTGGACTCATCTCAAAGAGCACTTCCTCTTAGAAGCATAAAATAAGGGGAAAACTAAGGCTATTATAGAAATGAAGAAGTAGTAGTAGTAGAAGAAGAAGAAGAAGAAAAATGAGAAGAAGAAGTAGTAGAAGAAGAAGAAAGAAAAGAATAAGAAAAAGGAGGTGATGGAGAATAAGAAGAACGAGAACCAGAAGAAGAAGAAGAAAAGACAAAGGAGAAGCTAAAGAAAAAGGAGGAGAAGAAGTAAGAAGAAGGAGAAGAAGAAGAAGAGAAAGAAGATGAAGAAAAGGTAGAAAGAGAAGAAGAACAAGTATAAGAAGAAGAAGAAGAAGAAGACGAACAGAAAGAAGAAAAGAACCAAAAAGAAGAAGAAGGAGAAGGAGGAGGAGGAGGAG
Source organism: Vanilla planifolia (assembly GCA_023846275.1). Lineage (NCBI taxonomy): Eukaryota > Viridiplantae > Streptophyta > Magnoliopsida > Asparagales > Orchidaceae > Vanilla > Vanilla planifolia. The sequence continues at coordinate 24,865 of JAIUJO010002901.1, read as the reverse complement.
GAGGAGGAGAAGAAGAAGAAGAAGAAGAAGAAAAAAAAGGAGGAGGAGAAGAAGAAGAAGAAGAAGTAGAAGAAGAAGAAGAAGTAGAAGAAGAATATAAGAAGTAGTAGTAATAGAAGAAGAATAAGAATAGAAAGAAGAAGAAGAAGAAGAAAATGAAGCAGAAGAAGGAGAAGAAGAAGAAGAAGAATGAGAAGAAGAAGAAGAAGAAGAGGAAGATGAAGAAGAAGAATAAGGAAGAGATGATGAAGGACAAGAAGAAGAAGAAAAACAAGAAGAAGAGGAAGAAGAAGAAGGAGAACAAGTAGATGTAGAAGAAGGAGGAGAAGAAGAGAAGGAAGATGATGAAGAAGAGGTTGAAGGAGAAGAAGAAAAAGAAGAAGGGGAAAAAAGAACAAGAAGAAGAAGAGAAAGACCAAAAAGAAGAAGAAGAAGAAGAAGAAGAACAACAAGAAGAAGAGGAAGAGGAAGAGAAGAAGAAGAAGAAGAAGAGGAGAAGAAGAAGAAGAAGAAAAAGAAGAAGAAGAGGAGGAAGAAGAAGAATAAAATAAGAACAAGATGAAGAATAAGAAGAAGAAGAAAAAAAGGAAGAAGAAGAAGAAGAAGAAGAAGAAGAGAGAGGAGGAGGAGGAAGACAACCAAGAAGAGGAAGAAGAAGAATAAGGTGATGATGATGAAGAAGAAGAAGAAGGAAAAGAAGGAGAAAATGAAGAAGAAGAGAAGAAGGAAAAGAAGAAGAAGGACAAGAAGGAGGAGTTAAGCAAGAAGAAGAAGAAGAAGAAGAAGAACAAGAACAAGAAGGCGAGGATGAAAAATAGGAGGAAGGAGAAGAAGGACAATAAGAACAACAAGAGGGCGACGAAGAAGAATAAGAGCAAGAAGAAGAATAAGAGTAAGAAGAAGAAGAAGAAGAAGGGGAAAAAAGAAGAAGACGAATCAGAAGAAGACGAATAAGAAGAAGATGAGGAAGAAGAAGAAGAAGAAGAAGATTAAGAAGGAGAATAACTTGGAGAATAAGAAGAAGAAAAAGAAGAAGAAAAAGGAGAGGAAGTAGTCGCAGAATATGAAAAGGAAGAGGAAGAAGAGGAAGAAGAAGAAGAGGAGGAGGTGGAGAAGGAAAAAGAAGAAGAAGAAGAGAAAGAAGAAGATTAAAAAGAAAAAAAAAGTTGAAGATGAAAAAGAGGCAGAAAAAGAAGAAGAAGAAGAAGAAAGAAGAAGAAGAAAAAGAAGAAAAGGAGGAGGAAAAAGAAGAAGGAGAAGAAGAGATGAAGAAGAGGTTGAAGAAGAACAAGAAGACGACGAAGAAGAAAAAAAGAAGAAGTGGAAGAAGAGAAAGAAGAAGAAGAGTTAGAGGATGAAGAACAACAAGAAGAAGTAGACGAAGAAGTAGTACTAGTAGATGAAGAAGATGAAGAAGAAGAAGAAGAAGATGTAGAAGAAGATGAGGAAGAAGAAGAAGATGAAGAAGAAGAAGATGATGATGATGATGAAGGAGAAGAAGAAGAAGGAGAAGAAGAAGAAGAAGGAGAAGAAGGGGAAGAAGAAGAAGAAGGAGAAGAAGGAGAAGAAGGAGAAGAAGAAGAAGAAGAAGAATAAGGTCAAGAAGAAGAAGAAGGAGAAGAAGAAAGAGGAGTAGAAGGAGAAGAAGAACGAGAAGAGAAGAAGAAGGATAAGAAGAAGAAGGAGAAGAAGAAGGAGATGGAGAAGAAGAAGAAAATGAAGAAGAAGAAGAAGGAAGAGGAGAAGAAGAAGAAGAAGAAGCAGAAGAAGAAGAAGAAGAAGAAGAAGAAGAAGAAGATGAAGAAGAGAAGAAAGGAGGAGGAGGAGGAGGAGGAGAAGAAAAAGTAGAAGAAGAAGAAGGAGAAGAAGGAGAAGAAGTAGAAGAAAGAAAGAAGATTCGAGAAGAAGAAGAAGAACAAGAAGGAGAATAAGAAAATGATGGAGAAGAAGAAGGTGAAGAAGAAGAAGGAGAAGAAGAAGGAGAAGAAGAAGAAGGAGAAGAAGAAGAAGGAGAAGAAGAAGGAGAAGAAGAAGAAGGAGAAGTAGAAGAAGAAGAGGAGAAGAAGAAGAAGAAGAGGAAGAAGAAGAAGAAGGAGAAGAAGAGGAAGAAGAAGAAGAAGATGAAGAAGAAGAAGAAGAAGAAGAAGAAGAAGAAGATGATGATGATGATCTTGATGATGATGTAGAATCAGAAGAAGAAGAAACCAAGAACAAGAGGAAGATGATGAACAAGAAGAAGATGAGGTAAAAAAAGAAGAACAAGAGGAAGAATAAGAAGAATATAATGACGATGAAGAAGTAGAAGAAGAAGAAGAGAGAGAAAAAGAAGATGAAGAAGAAGAAGAAGAGGAAGAAGAAGAAGAAGGGGAAGAAGAAGAAGAAGAAGAAGAAGAGGAAGAAGAAGAGGAAGAAGAAGAGGAAGAAGAAGAAGAGGAGGAAGAAGAGGAGGAAGAAGAGGAAGAAGAAGAAGATGAAGAAGAAGAGGACAAGAAGAAGAAGAAGAAGAAAAAGAAGAAGAAGAAGTAACAAAGAACAAGTGGAAGACGATGAACAAGTAGAAGATGAGGTAAAATAGAAGAACAAGACGAAGAATAAGAAGAATATCATGACGATGAAGAAGTAGAAGAAGAAGAAGTAGGAGAAAAAGAAGATGAAGAAGAAGAAAAAGAAGAGAGAAGAAAGAAGAAGAAGAAGAAGACATAAAAGATGAAGAAGAGAAGGAAGAAGAAGAAGAAGAAAAAGAAGAAGTGAAGAAGAAGAAGACAAAGAAGAAGAAGTCGAAGAAGAAGAATGCCAAAAAGAAGAAGAATGCAAAAAAGAAGAAGAAGAGGAAGACGAAAGAGAAGGAAAGAAGAAGAACATGATGATGAAGAAGAGTGAGAAGAAGAAGAAGAAGAGTAAGAAAAAGAAGAGGAAGAAAATGAAGAAGAAGAAGAGGATGAGGAAAATGGAAAAATGAAGAAGAATTAGGAGAAGTAGAGGAGAAGAAGAAGAAGAAAAGAAGAAGTAGAAGAAGAAGAAGATGATGAAGAAGACAAAGAAGAAGAATAAGAAGTAGAAGAGGAAGATGAAGTAGAAGAAGAAGAATAATAATAATAATAATAAAAAGTCAATGTAGATGGAGAAGTAGAAGAAGGCAAAGAAAAAGAAGACGAAGAAGAAGAAGAAGACGAGGAAGACAAAGAAGAGGAAGAAGAAGAAGAAGAAGAAGGAGACAAAGAAGGCAAAGAAGAAGAAGAAGATGATTATGATGATGGTGATGATGATGAAGAAAAAGGACAAGTGAAGAAGAAGATGGAGAAGGAGAAGAAGAAGAAGAAGATGAAGAAGAAGAATGAGATGAAGAAGACGAAGAAGAAGAAGGGCATGAAGAAAAAGGAGTAGAAGAAGAACAAGAATAAAAAGAAAAAGAAGAAGAAGAAGAAGAAGAAGAAGAAGAAGAAAATAAAGAAGAAGAAGAAGAAAAAGAAGAAGAAGAAGAAGAAGAAGAAGGAGAAGTACAACTAGAAGAAGAAGAAGAAGAAGAAGAAGACGAGGAAGAACAAGTCGAATAAGAAGAAGAGCAAGAAGAAGAACAAGATGAGAAGAAGAAGAAGAAGAAAAGAAAGAAGAAGAAAAAGAAGATGAAGAAGGAGAAGAAGAGGAACAAGTAGAAGAACAAGAAGAAGAAGAAGAAAAAGAAGACATAGACAAAGAAGAAGAAGAATAAGGAGAAGAATAAGAGAAAGAAGGAGACAAAGAAGAAGATGAAAAAGACAAAGAAGAAGAAGAAGAAGAAGAAGAAGAAGAAGATGTAGAAGAAGAAGGAGTAGACAAAGAAGAAGAAAAAGAAGAAAAAGGAGAAGAAGAGGAAGTAGAAGAAGAAGAAGAAGAAGCATAGGAAGAGGACAAAGAAGAAGATGAAGAAGACGAAGAAGAAGAGGTAGAAGAAGAAGTAGAATAATAGTAATAATAATAATAATAGGAAGAAGAATTAGACGAAGAAGAAGAAGAAGAAGAAGATGAAGTAGAACATGAAGAACAAAAATAAAGGGAAGAAGAAGAAGGAGAAGAAGAATAAGAAAAAGAAGAAACGGAAGAAGAAAAGAAGTTGAAGACGAAGAGGAAGAAGAAGAAGAAGAAGAAGGAGAAGAAGAAGAAGGAGAAGGAAAAGAAGAACAAGAAGAAGAAGAAGAAAGAGATGAAGAAGAAGATGAAGAAGAAGAAATGGACGAAGAAAAAGAAGAAGTAGAAGAAGGAAAAGAAGAATAAGAAGACGTAGACGAAGAAAATGAAAAGAAAAAGAAGAAGAAGAAGGTGAAGAAGAAGAGGAAGAAGAAGAAGAAAAAGATGAAGAAGAGGAAGAAGAAGAAGAAGAAGAGGAGGAAGAAGTGAAATGAATAGAAGAAGAAGAAGAACTAGAAGAACTAGAAGAAGTAGAAAAACAAGAAGAATTGAAACAAGCAGAAGAAGAAGAAGAAAAAGCAGAAGAAGAAGAAGAAGAAGAAGAAGAAAAAGATGAAGGCAAAGAAGAAGAAGAACAAGAAGAAGAAAAAGAAAAATGAAAGGCAAAGAAGAAGAAGAAAACGACGAAGAAGAAGTATAAGATGAAGAAGAAGATGAATAAGAAGAAGAAGAAGAAGAAGCAGAAGAAGTAGAAGAAGATGAAGAAGTAGGAGAATAAGATGAAGAACATGATTAATAATAATTATAATAATAAAAATAATAATTAATAATAGAAGAGGAGCAAGAAGAAGAAGAAGAAGAGGAGCTGGAAGAAGAAGAAAAAGAAGAAGTAAAAAAAGAAGAAAAATAAGGGGAAGAAGAAGAAGGAGAAGAAGAAGAAGAAGAAGAAGAAGAAGAAAAGAAAATGAAGAAGAAGAAGAAGAAGACATAAAAGATGAAGAGGAGAAGGAAGAAGAAGAAGAAGAAGGGGAAGAAGTAGAGGAAGAAGACAAAGAAGAAGAAGACGAAGAAGAAGAAGAAGAATGCAAAGAAGAAGAAGAAGAAGAAGGAGAAGGAAAAGAAGAAGAAGAAGAAGATGGTGAAGAAGATGGAGAAGAAGAAGAAGAAGATGAAGAAGAAGAAGAGGAAGAAGAAGAAGAAGAAGAAAATGAAGAAGAAGAAGAAGACGAAGAGGATGAGGAAAATGGAGAAGATGAAGAAGAAGTAGGAGAAGAAGAAGAGGAAGGAGAAGAAGATGTTGAAGAAGAAGTAGAAGAGAAGAAGAAGATGAAGAAGGAAAAGAAGAAGAAGAAGAAGATGAAGAAGGCAAAGAAGAAAAAGAAGTAGAAGAGGAAGAAGAAGAAGAAGAAGAAGAGGAAGAAGAATAACTGAAAGTAGATGGAGAAGCAAAAGAAGAAGGCAAAGAAAAAGAAGACGAAGAAGAAGAAGAAGACGATGAAGATGATGAAGAGGAAGAAGAAGAAGAAGAAGAAGAAGAAGAAGACAAAGAAGGCAAAGTAGAAGAAGAAGAAGAAGAAGAAGAAGAAGATGATGATGATGATGAAGAAAAAGAAGAAGTTAAGAAGTAGAAGAAGAAGAAGAAGATTAATAAGAAGAAGAAGAATTATAATAATTATAATAGTAATAATAATAATAATAATTAGTAGACGAGCAAGAAGAAGAAGAAGAAGTAGAGAAAGAAGAAAAATAAGTAGAAGAAGAGGAAGGAGAAAATCAAGAAGAAGAAGAAGAAGCAAAGAATATGAAGAAGAAAAAGAAGAAGAAGAAGACATAGAATGTGAAGAAGAGAAGGAAGAAGAAGAAGAACGGGAAGAAGAAGAAGATGACAAAGAAGAAGAAGGTGAAGAAGAAGGAGAAGAAGGCAAATAAGAAGAAGAAGAAGAAGAAGACGAAGAAGAAGGAAAAGAAGAAGAAGAAGAAGATGGTGAAGAAGAGGGAGAAGAAGAAGAAGAAGAAGAGGAAGAAGAAGAAGAAGAAGAAGAAGACGACGACTAAGAGGATGAGGAAAATTGAGAAGATGAAGTAGTAGGAGAAGAAGAGCAGGAAGTTGAAGATGTTGAAGAAGAAGAAAAGAAGAAGTAGAAGAAGAAGTAGAAGAGGAAGAAGAAGTAGAAGAGGAGGAGGAAGAAGAAGAAGAAGAAGAAGAAGAAAAAGTCAAAGTAGATAGGGATGCAGAAGAAGAAGGCGAAGAAAAACAAGACAAAGAAGAAGAAGAAGAGGATGAAGACAAAGAAGAGGAAGAAGAAGAAGAAGAAGAAGACAAAGAAGGCAAAGAAGAACAAGAAGAAGAAGAAGAAGAAGATGATGATGATGATTATGATGAAGAACAAGAAAAAGAAGAAGTTAAGAAGAAGATTGAGAAGGAGAAGAAAAGGAAGAAGAGAAATGAGATGAAGAAGAAGAGAAAGAAGAAGAAGAAGGGGATGAAGAAAAAGGAGTAGAAGAAGAAGTAGAAGAAGAAGAAGAAGAAGAAGAAGATGTAGGAGAAGAAAAAAAACGGAGGAAGAAAAAGAAGAAGAAGAAAATAAAGAAGAAGGAGAAAAAGAAGAAGAAGAAGAAGAAGAAGAAGGAGAAGAAGTAGAACTAGAAGAAGAAGAAGAAGAAGAAGAAGAAGAGGAAGAAGAAGCCGAAAAAGAAGAAGAAAAAGAAGAAGAGAAGAAGAAGAAAAAGAAGAAAAAGAAGAAGAAGACAAAGAAGAAAAGAAGAAGAATGGAGAAGAAGAGGAACTAGTAGAAGAGAAAGAATAAGAAGCAGAAGAAGAAAAAGAAGACGCAGGCAAAGAAGAAGAAGAATAAGAAGAAGAACAAGAAACAGAAGAAGAAGATGAAGAACAAGAAGCAGACAAGGAAGAAGAAGAAAAAGAAGAAAAAGAAGAAGTAGAAGAAGAAGTAGAAGAAGAAGAAGAAGAAGAAAAAGAAGAAGAAAAAGAAGAGGACAATGAAAAAGAAGAAGAAGAAGAAGAAGTAGAATAATAATAATAATAATAAAAATAATAATAACGAGAAGAAGAAGTAGACAAAGATGAAGAAGAAGAAGATGAATTAGAACAAGAAGATCAAAAATAAGGGGAAGGAGAAGAAGAAGAAGAAAAAGAAGAAAAGGAAGAAGAAAAGAAGATGAAGACGAAGAGGAGGAAGAAGAAGAAGATGACGAAGAAGAAGAAATAGAAGATGAAGATGAAGAAGAACAAGAAAAGGAAGAGGAAGAAGAAGAAGAAGAGGAAAAGGAAGAAGTAGAAGAAGAAAAAGGGGAAGAAGTTGATGAAGAAGAATTAAAAGAAGAAGGAGAAGTTGACAAGAAGGTGAAGAAGAAGAACAAGAAAGAGGAGGAGGAGAAGAAGAAGAAGAAGAAGATGAACAAGAAGACAAAGAAGAAGAAGATGACGAATAAGAAGATGAAGGCGAAGAAGAAGAAGAAGAAGAAGAAGAAGAAGATGAAGATGAACAAGAAGAAAAAGAAGAAGGAAAAGAGGAGGAAGAAGAAGAGGTACAAGAAGAAGAAGGAGAAGAAGAAGAAGAAGAGGAAGAAGAAGAGGGAGAAGGACAAGAAAAGGAAGGAGAAGAAAAAGAACAAGATGAAGAAGGAGAAGAAGAAGAAGAAGAAGAAGAAGAAGAAGAAGATGATGACGACGAAGATGAAGAAGAAGATAATGAAGAAGACGAAGAAGTCGAAAAAGAAAATTAAGAAGAAGAAGAAGAAGAAGTAGTAGAAGTAGAAGAAGAAGAAGAAAAAGAAGAAGAACATGGAGAAGAAGAAGAAGAAGAAGAGGAAGAAGAAGTAGCTGTACTAGTAGAAGAAGAAGAACAACAAGAAGAGGAAGAAAAAAGAGGAAGAAGAGGAAGAAGAAGAAGAAGAAGAAGTAGACAAAGAAGAAGAAGATGACAAAGAAGTAGAGGAAGAAGAAGAAGAAGAAGAAGAAGAAGAAGAAAATGAAGGAAAATAAGCAGATTAAGGAGGAAAAGAAGAAGAAGAAGAAGAAGGCTAAGAACAAGATGGAGATGTAGAAGAAGAAGAAGGGGAGATGTAGAAGAAGGAAAGAAAGAAGACAAAAAAGAAGAAGTAGAAGAGGAAGAAGAAAAAGACGAAGAAGACGAAGAAGAAGAAGAAGAGGAAAAAGAAGAAAACGAAGGGGAAGAAGGATAATAGGAGGAAGTAGATGAAGAAGAAGAAGAAGAAGAATAATAATAATAAGAAGAAGAAGATGACAAAGAAAAAGGGAAAGAAGACAGAGAAGAAGAAGTAGAAGAAGAAGCAGAGAAAGAAGAAGAAGAAGACAAAGAAGAAGAAGAAGAAGAAGAAGAAGAAGAAGAGGAAGAAGAAGAAGAATAGGAAGAAGAGGAAGAAGACAAAGATAGAGAAGAAAAGGAAGAAGAAAAAGAAGAAGAAGACGAAGAAGTAGAGGAAGATGACGAAGAGGACGAAGACGAAGACGAAGAAGAAGATGACAAAAAAGATGAAGAAGAAGAAGCGAAAGTAGAAGAAGACAAAGAAGACAAAAAAAAGAAAAAGAATAAAAATAAGGAGAGGAGGAGGAAGGAGGAGTAGAAGAAGAAGAAGAAGAAGAAGAAGACGAAGGAGAAAAATAAGAAAAAGAAGTAGAAGAAGAAAAAGTAGATGATGTAAAAGAAGGGAAAGAAGAAGAAGAAGATAAAGAGAAAGAACACGATGAAGAAGCAGAAGAAGGCATGGAAGAGGAAGAAGAAGAAGAAGTAGGAAAAGAAGAATAAGAAGAAAAGAAGTTGAAGAAGCAAAAGAAGAAGAAAAATTCAAAGAAGAAGATGAAGAAGAAGTAGAAGAAGAAGATGAAGAAGTAGAAGAATTAGAAGATGTAGAAGGTGAAGAAGAGGAAGAACTTGAAGAAGATGATGATGAAGATGAAGAAGAAGAAGAAGAAGAAAAGAAGGAAGAATAGGAAGAATAAGAATAAAGAAGAAGAAGAAGATGAACAAGTAAGCAGAAGAAGACAAATTAGAAGAAAACACAGAAGAAGAATAAGAAGAAGTAGAAGAAGAAGAAAAACAAGAAGAAAAAGAGGAAGAAAACAAAGAAGAATAAGATGAAAAGGAAGTAGAAGAAGGTGAAGAAAAAGAAGAAGAATTTGATGAAGAAAAGAAGAAGTAGTAGTAATAGTAGTAGTACAAGAAGAAGAAGACGAAGAAGATGACAAAGAACAGAAAAACGAAGAAGTGGAAGACGAAGAAGGGTAAGAAGAAGAAGAGGAAGAAGGTGAAGAAGAAGAAGAAAGAGAAGTCGATGGAGAAGAAGAAGAAGTAGACGGACAAGAAAAAGAAGACGAAGAAGCAAAAGACAAAAATGAAGAAGAAGGTTAAGATGAAGAAGAAGAAGAAGAAGACATTGAAGGAGAAAGCAAAAGAGAAGAAGGAGAAGAAGCAGAAGAAAAAGATGAAGAAGAAGAAGAAGCTAATAAAGACAAAGAAGAAGAAGAAGAAGAAGAAGAAGAAAAAAAGAAAGAAGAGGAAGATTAAAAAGTCAAAGAAGATGATGAAGAAGAAGAAGAAAAGAAGAAGAAGAAGAAGAAGAAGAAGAAGAAGATGATGATGATAATGATGAAGGAGAAGAAGAAGAAGTGGAAGAAGAGGAAAAAGATATAAAAGAAGAAGATGAAGAAGAAGAAGAAAAATAGGATGAAGTAGAGGAGGAAGAAGAAGAAGAAGAAGAAGAAGACGAAGAAGATAATGACGAAGAAGAAGAACAAGAGGAAGACGAACATGACGCAGAAGAAGACGAAGAAGAGGAGTAAGAAGAGGAGGAGGAGGAAGAAGAAGAAGAAGATGAAGAAAACAGCGACGAAGGAGAAGAAGAGGAAGACGGAGAAGAAGAAGAAGAAGAAGAAGAAGGGGAAGAAGATGGAGAAGGAGAATAAGAAGATGAAGTAGAAGGCAAAGAAATAGAAGAAGAAGTGCAAGAAGATGAAGAAGAAGAAGAAGAAGAAGAAGAAGAAGAAGAAGAAGAAGAAGAAGTAGGAGAAGGAGGAGGAGGAGGAGGAGGAGGAGGAGGAGAAGAAGAAGAAGAAGAAGAAGAAGAAGAAGTAGGAGTAGAAGAAGGAGAAGTAAGAAATGGAGAACAAGAAGAAGAAAAATAACAAGAAGAAGACGAAGATAACGATGATGATGAAAATGAAGAAGAAGAAGAAGAAGAAGAAAAAGAAGAGGAAGATAGAAGAAAAAGAAGAGTCAAAGAAGAAGAAGACAAAAAAGTGGAAGAAGTAGAAAATGATGAACAAATAGAAGAAGATGACGAAGAAGACAAAGATGAAGAAGAGGAAGAAAAGGTAAAAGAAGAAGCAGGAAAAGACGATGAAGAAGAATGAGCAGATGAAGAAGAAGAAGAAGAAGAAGGAGAAGATGATGAAGAAGAAGAAGGAGAGGAAGAAGAAGATGAAGATGAAGAAGAAGAAGCAGAAGAAAAAGATGAAGAAGAAGAATATGAAGAAGAAAAAGAAACCAATGAAGAGGAAGAAGAAGATGCAGAAGAAAAAGAAGGGAAAGAAGAAGTCGAAGAAGAAGAAGAAGAAGAAGAAGGTGAAGAATAAGAAGAAGAAGAATAATACGAAGAAGAAGTGGAAGACAAAGAAGAAGCAGATGAAGAAGAAGAAGAGGAAGACGATGAAGAAGAAGGAGATGAAGAAGAAGAAGAAGGAAAAGAAGGAGCATGATGAAGAAGAGGAGGAAGACGAAGAAAAAGAAGAAGAAGAAGAAGAAGAAGGGGAAGAAGAAGGAGAAGAGGAGGTACAAGTTGAAGATGAGGAAGAAGAAGAAGTAGAAGAAGAAGAAGAAGGAGGAGAAGAAGAATAAGGAGATGAAGAAGAAATAGAAGAAAAAGAAGGAGAAGAGGAAGAAGAAGAAGAAGAAGATGACAATGAAGAAGAAGATGAAGAAGAAGTAGTAGTAGAAGAAGAAGAAGAAGAAGAAGAAGAAGAAGGAAGATAAAGAAGAAGAAAGAGAAGAAGAAGAAGAAGAAGAAGAAGAAGAAAAAGAAGAGTAAGAAGAAGAAGAAGAAGAAGAAGAAGAAGAAGAAGAAGAAGAAGAAGATGTAGAAGAAGAAGAAGAAGAAGAAGAAAAAGAAGGCGACGAACAAGAAGAAGAACAAGAAGAAGAAGAATAAGAAGAATAATAAAAAGTAAAAAAAAGATGAAGAAGAAGAAGAAGAAGAAAAGATATGGAAGAAGTTGAAAAAGAAGAAGAAGATGGAAAAGAAGAAGAAGCAGAAGAAGAAGAAGAAGAAGAAGGAGAAGGAGGAGAAGAAGAAGAAGAAGAAGAAAAAGAAGATAAAAAAAAAGGGGAAGATGAAGCAAATGAAAAAGAAGGAGAAGAAGATGGAGAATGTGAAGAAGAAGAAGAAGAAGAGAAGAGGAAGAAGAAGTAGAAGAAGAAGTAGAAGAAGAAGTAGAAGAAGAAGAAGAAGTGGTAGTAGTAGTATTCTAAGAAGAATGAGAAGAAGAAGTAGAAAAAGAGGAAGAAGAAGAAGAAGAAGAAAGAGAAGAAGAAGTAGAAGAAGAAGAAAAACTAAAAAAAAAATAAGAAGAAAAAGAAGATGAAGAAGAATAAAAATTGGACAAAGAAGAAGGCGAAGAAGTGGAGGTGGAAGAAGACTAAGATGAAGAAGATAAGCAGAATAAGAAGAAGAAGAAGAAAAAGAAGAAGCAGAAGATGTACAAGAAGACAAAGAAGAAGAAGAAGAAGAAGAAGAAGAAGAAGAAGAAGAAGGAGAAGAAGAATGAGAGGACAAAGAAGAAGAAGAAGAAGAACAAGAAGCAGAAGAAGAAGAAGAAGAAGAAGAAGAAGAAGAAGAAGAAGAAGAAGAAGAAGAAAAAGAAGAAGAAGAAAAAGAGGATGAATAGGAAGAGAAGAAGAAGAAGAACAACAACAAAAGAAGAAGAGGAAGAGAAGAAGACAAAGAAGAAGAAGATTAACAAGAAGAAGAAGACACATAAGAAAAAGAAGAACAAGAACAAGAAGAAGATGAACAACATGAAAAAGAAGAAAAATATTAAGAAGAGGTAGAAGATAAAAAGGAAGACGAAGAAGGGAAAGAGAAAGAAGAAGAAGAAGATGATGGTGAAGAAGATGTAGAAGATGAAGAAGAACAGGAAGAAGAAGACAAAGAAAATGAAGAAGGGATGAAGTAGAAGTAGACAAAGAAGACGAATAAGATTAAAAGAAGAAGAAGAAGAAAAAGATGAAGAGGAGGATGAAGAAGAAGAAGAAGAAGAAGATGAAGAAGAAGAAGATGAAGAAGAGGAAGAAGAAGAAGAAGAAGAAGAAGATGATGATGATGAAAGAAAAGAAGAAGAAGAAGAAGAAGAAAAAGAAAATTAACAAGAAGAAGACGAAGGCGAAGAAGGCGAAGACCAAGTGGTGGAGGAGGAGGAGGTAGAAGAAGAAGAAGACAACAAAGAACAATGTGAAGGAGAGGAGGAAGAAGAGGAACTAGAAAAAGAAGAAGACGAACAAGAAGAAGAAGAAGAAGACAAAGAAGAAGAAGAAGAGGAAGATGATGAGGAAGAAGAAGAAAAAGAAAAAAGAAGAAGAAGAGGAAGGCAAAGAACGTGTAGAAGACAAAGTCGAAGAAGAAGAAGAAGAAGAAGAAGAAGAAGAAGAAGAAGAAGAAGAGGAAGAAAAAGATTAAGATGACAAAGAAGAAAAAGAAGTAGAAGAAGGTGACGAAGAAGAAATAGGATTAGGAGGAGGAGGAGGAGAAGGAGAGGAAGAAGAAGTAGAAGAAGAAGAAGAAGAATAAGAAAGAAGAAGAAGATGATGATCAAGGAAAAGAAGAAGGAGAAGAAGAAGAAGATGATGATGATGAAGAAAAAGAAGAACAAGAAGAGGAAGAAGAAGAAGCAGAAAAAGAATAAGAAGAAGAAGAGGAAGAAGAAGAAGAAGAACAAGAGCAAGATCAAGAAGAAGAAGAAGATGAAGAAAGAGAAGAAGAAGAGGAAGAAGAAAAGAATAAGATGAAGAAGAAGAAGAAGAAGAAAAATTAGTAAAAGAATAGAAAGAAGAAGAAGAAGAAGAATAAGATGAAGAAGAAGAAGACGAAGAAGTAGAAGATGAAGAAGTAGAAGGCCTAAAAATGAAAGAAGAAGATGAAGATGAATAAAAAGAGGAAGAATAAGAAGAATAGGAAGTGGAAGATGATGAAGAAAAAGAAGAAGAAGAAGGAGAAGAAGAAGAAGAAGAAGTGGAAGAAAAACAACAAGAAGAAGAAGTAGATGAAGAAAAATTAGAAGAAGAAGATGAAGAACAAAAACAAGGAGAAGAAGAAGAAAAGAAAGAGAAGAAGAACAAGAAGAAGATGAAGAAGAAGTAAAGGAAGATGATGAAGTAAAAGAAGAAAAAGAACAAGACGATGAAGAAGAAGTAGAATAATAATAATAATAATAATAATAATAAGAAGTAGAAGTTGAAGAAAAAAGAGAAGAAGAAGAAGAAGATGAAGAATATGATGAAAAAGAATTAGAAGTAAAAAAGGAAAAAGATGAAGAAAAAGAAGAAGAAGAAGAATGAGAAGGTGGAGAAGAAGAAGAAGAAGAAGAAGAAAAGTAAGAAGAAGAAGAAGAGGACAAGGAAGAAGAAAAAGAAGGAAGAGAAGAAGAACAAGAAGCTGAAGAAGGAGAAAAACAAGAAGAAGAAGAAGAAGAAGAAATACAATAATAATAATAATAATAATAATAATAATATGAAGAAGAAGAAGAAGAAGCAGAAGAGGAAGAAGAACAAGAATATGAAGACGAAGAACATGACGAGAAAAAAGAAGAAGAAGAAGAAGAGGAAGATGCAAAAGAAGATGAAGAAGGAGAAGGAGAAGAAGAAGAAGAAGAATAAGAAGAAGAATAAAATAGGATGAAGAAGAAGAAGATAAAGAAGAAGAAGAAATGGAAGAGAAGAAAAAGAAGAAAAGAAGAAGAAGAAGAAGAAGAAGAAGAAGAGGAAGGAGAAGAAGAAGAAGTAGTAGTAGGAGGAGGAGAAGAAGAAGATAAAGAGGAGGACAAAGAAGAAGAACTAGAAGTTGAAGGTGAGGAAGAAGAAGAAAATGAAGAAAATAAAAACGAAGAAGAGGAGTATGAAGAAGAAGAAGAAGAAGAAGGAGAATTACAAGAAGAAGAAAGAGAAGAAAAAGTAGGAGGAGAAGAAGAAGATTTAGAAGAAGGACAAGAACAAGAAGAAGATGAAGAAGAAGAAGACGAAGAAAAAGAAGTAGTAAAGGAAGAAGAAGAAGAAGGAAGGGAAGGAGAAAGAGAAAAAGAAGAAGAATTAGTAAAAGAAGAACTAGAAGTAGAAGAAAAAGAAGAAGAAGAGGAAGAGGAAGAAGTGGAAAAAGAAGAAGAAGAGGAAGAATAATAAGAATAAGATGAAGAAGAAGAAGATGAAGAATAAGAATAAGAAGAAAAAAAGAAGAAGAAGGAGAAGAGGATGAAGAAGAAGAAGAAGAGAAGGAGGAAGAAAAACTAGAAGTAGAAGAAGGTGAAGAAAAAGAAGAAGGGGAAGAAGAAGATGAAGAAAAAGATGACGAAGGAGAAGAAGAAGATGAAGAAGAAGAAGAAAAAGAAGAAGGAGAAGGAGAAGAAGAGGAAGAAGAAGAAGAAGAATAAGAAGAAGAAGAAGAAGTAGAAGAAGAAGTAGAAGATGGAGAAAAAGAAGAAGGAGAAGAGGAAGAAGAAGACAAGAAGAAGAAGCAGAAGAAGAAGAAGAAGAAGAAGAAGAAGATGAAGAAGAGGATGAAGAAGAATATGATGGAGAAGGAGAAGAGGAGAAGAAGATGAAGAAGAAGAAAAAGAATAATAAGAAGAAGAAGTAGAAGATGAACACGAATAAAAAGAGGACAAAGATGAAGAAGAAGAAGAAGAAGTAGAAGAGGAGGAAAAAGATGAAGAAGAACAAGAAATACAAGAAGAAGAAGACGACAAAGAAGAAGAAGAAGGAGAAGATGATGAAGAACAAGAAGTAGAAGAAGAGGAAGAGAAAAAGAAGAAGAAGAAGAAAAGCAAAAAGAAGAATTTAATGATGAAGATGAAGAGGAAAAAGATGAATAAGAAGAGGACAAAGAAGAAGAAGAAGAAGGAGAAGAACAAGAATAAGAAGAAGATGAAGAAGAAGTAGAAAGAGAAGAAAAAGATTAAGGAGAGGAAGGAGAAGAAGTGGAAGAAGAAGAAGAGGACAAAGAACAAGAAGATGATAAAGAAGAACAAGAAAAGTAAAAAGAATAAGAGACACAGAAGAAGAAGACGAAGAAGAGGAACAAGAAGAAGAGGAAAAAGATGAAGGAGAAGAGTAAGAAGGCGAAGAAGGGGAAGAAGAAGAAGAAGAAGTAGAATGAGAAGGAGAAGAAGAAGAAGAAGGAGAAGAGGAAGAACAGGAGGAAGAAGAAGAAGATGAAAAAAAGAATAAGACTAAAAGGAAGAAGAAGAAGAAAAAGAAGAAGAAGGAGAAGAAGAAGAAGAAGAGGAGGAAGACAAAAAAGAAGGCGAAAGAGGAGGAGTAGAAGAAGAAGAAGAAGAAGAAGAAGAAGAACACGACATTGAAGAAGAAGAGGAAGAAGAAGATGAAGAAGAAGATGGAGAAGAAGATGAGGAAGAAGAAAATGAAGAAGAAAAATGGAGAAGAGGAGGAAGAAGAAGAAGAAGAAGAATATAAAAAGGCCAAGAAGAAGATGAAGAAGAAAAAGAAGAATGCGACAAAGAAGAAGATGACCAAGAAGAAGATGATGATGATGAAGAAGAAGAAGAATTAAAAGGAGCAAAAGAAGGTGAAGAAGAAAAAGAAGAAGAAAATTAAGAAGAATAAGATGATGATGAAGATGAAGAAAAAGTCTTAATAGTAGTTGTAGAATAAGAAGAAGAAGAAAAAGAGCAAGAAGATGATGATGAAGAAGAAGAAGAAGAAGAACAAGAAGAAGAAGAAGAAGAAGGAGACAGAGAAGAAGAAGAAGAAGAAAAAGATGAAAAAGAAGTAGGAAAAGAAGAAAGAGAAGTAGAAGAGGAAGAAAATGATGATGATAAAGGAGAAGAAGAGGAAGAAGGAGAAGAAGAAGATGAAGAAGATGAAGAAGATGAAGAAGAAGGAGGAGGAGGAGAAGAAGAAGAAGAAGAAGAAGATGATGATGAAAAAGAAGAAGAAGAAGAAGAAGAAGAAGAAAATGAAGAACAAAAAGATGAAGGAGAAGAAGATGAAGAAGAGGAAGAGGAAGATGAGGAAGAAGAAGAAAAAGAAGAAAAAGAAGAAGAAGAAGATAAAGACAAAGATGAAGAAGAAGGCAAAGAAGAAGAGGAAGATGAAGATGAAGAAGGAGACGAAGAAGAAGACGAAGAAGAAGACAAAGAAGAAGCAGAAGCAGAAGAAGAATGAAAAGAAAATTAAGAAGTAGAATAAGAAAAAGAAGACAAAGAAGAAGAAGAAGATGAAGGAAAAGGCCAAGAAGAAGAAGAAGATGAAGATGACGAAGAAGAAGAAGAATTAGAAGAACAAGAAGAAAAACAAGTAGAAGAAGAAGAATAACAAGACGAAGAAGGCAAAGAAGAAGAAGAAGAAGAAGAAGTTGAAGGAGAAGAAGACGAGGACAAAGAAAAAGACTAATAATAAGAAGAAGAAGAAGAAGAAGAGGAAGAAAATAAGGAAGAAGAAGAAGAAGAAGAAAATGAAGAAGAAGAAGAGGAAGAAAACAGGGAAGAAGAAGAAGAAGATGAAGATAATGAAGAAGAAGAAGAAGAATAAAAAGACGATTAAGAAGAAGAAGAAAAAGAAGAAGAAGGAGATGTAGAAGAAGGTGAAGGAGAAGAAGTAGAAAGAGAAGTAGAAAAAGAAGATGATGAAGAAGAAGAAAAAGAAGAAGAAAAAGATGAAGTAAAAGTAGTAGTAGTAATAGAAGAAGAACAAGAAGACAGTTAAGAAGAAGAAGAAAAAGACAAAGAAGTAGTGGTTGAAGAATAAGACGAAGAAGAAGAAGAAGAAGAAGAAGAAGTTGAAGAAGAAGAAGAAGAAGCTGGAGAAGAAAAAGAAAAAGAAGAATAACATGGAGAAGTGGAAGAAGAAGAAGAAAAAGATGTAGAAGAAGAAGATGATGTTGATGATGACGAGGCAGAAGATGAAGAAGTAGAAGTAGATGAAGAAGAAGAAGAACATGTAGAAGATGATGAAGAAGAAGTGGAAGAAGAAGAAAAAAAGTAGAAGAAGAAGAAGACAAAGGAGAAATAGAAGAAGAAGAACAAGAAGTAGAAGAAGTGGAAGAATTAGATGAAGTGAAGGATGAAGAAGTAGCAGATGAAGAAGAAATAGACGAAGTAGAAGAAGTCAAAGGAGAAGAGGATGAAGAAGAAGAAAAGAATAAGAAGAAGAAGATGAAGATGATGAAGAAGAAGAAGTAGAAAATGATTAAGAAGAAGAAGAAGAAGAAGCAAAGTAGTAGAAGAAGAAGGAGAAGTTGGAGGAGAAGAAGAAGAAAGGTGAAGGAGAAGAAGAAGTAGAACAATAAAAAGAAAAAGAAGATAAAGACGAAGAATTAATAGTAGAAGAAAAATATGAAGAAGAAGAAGAAGAAGGAGAAGAAAATTTTTTTGTTGTAGAAGCATTAGTAGAAAAGAAGAAGAAGAAGAAAAATAAGAAGAAATAGTGGATAATGAATAAGAGAATGATGAAGAAGAGGAAGAAGAAAAAGAAGAAGAAGAAGAAGAAGAAGATGAAGAAGAAGAAGAAAAAGAAGAAGAAGAAGAAGAATATGAAGAAGGAGAAGAAGAAGAACAAGAAAAAGAAGAAGCAGAAGAAGAAGAAGAAGATATAGGAGCAGAAGAAGATGAAGGAAGAGAAGAAGTTGAATAAGAAGAAGGACAAGAAGAAGAAGAGGAAGAAGAAGACAAGGAAGAAGTAGGCAAACAAGGAGAAGAAGAAGAAGAAAAAGAAGAAGAAGATGAAAAGGAAGAATAAAAAAACGAAGAAGACAAAGAAGAAGAAGAGGAAGAAAAAGAAGAGGAAGAAGAAGAAAAAGAAGAAAAAGAAGAAGAAGAAGAAGTGGAAGAAGAGGTAAAAGAACAAGAAAAAGAAGATCGTGACGAAGAAGACTAAGAAGAAGACAAAGAAGAAGAATAAGAAAAAGAAAAGAAAAAGAAGATGAAGAAGAAGAAGAAGAAGATGATGATAATGAAGAATAAAGAGAAGAAGAATAGGAAGAAGACGAAGAAGAAAAAGAAGAAGATGAAGAAGAAGAGGTAGAAGGTGAAGTAGTGGAAGATGAAGACGAAAAAGAAGATGAAGAAGAAGAAGAAGAAGAAGAAGAGGGCGAAGAAGAAGAAGAAGAAGAAGAAGATGATGATGAAAAAGTAGAAAAAGAAGATATAGAAGAAGAAGAAGAAAAAGAAGAAGAAAATGAAGAAGATTTAGAATGAGAAGTATAATTAGATGAAGGAGACAAAAAAGAGGAAGAGAAAGATGAAGTAGATGAAGAAGAAGAAGGAGATGAAGAAGAAAAATTAGAAGAAGAAGAAGAAGAAGAAAAAGATGAAGGAGTTAGAGGAAATGAAGTAGAAGAAGAAGAAGAAGAAGAAGAAAAAAAAAAGGAGAAGCCAGGGAGGTGGAAGAAAAAATGAAGAAGATGAAGATGATGATTAGGAAGAAGAAGAAGATGAGTACTTAGAAGAAGAAGAAAATAAGAAGGAGGAGAAGAAAAAGAAGGAGAAGCAGAAGATGAAAAAGAAAAACTGCAAGAAGATGATGAAGCAGGAAAGAAGAAGAAAATAACGAAGGAGAAGCCGAAGAAGAAGAAAATGAAGAAGAGGAACACGAAGAAGTGGAAGAAGAAGAGGTCGAGCTAGAAGAAGAAGAGGATGAAGAAGAAGAAGAAGAAATAACAAAGATGTAGAAGAAGAAGAAGAAAAAGAAGATGATGATGATGAGGACGACGAAGAAAAAAAAGAAGATGAAGAAGCTAAAGAAGAAGATGAAGTAGTAGTAGAAGAAGAAGACGAAGGAGAAGAAGATGATGATGACGAAGAATTTTAAGAAGACAGAGAAGAAGAAGAAGAACATGAAGAAGAAGAAAAACTAGATGAGGAACACGTAAAGGAGGAAGAAGAGGATAAAGAAGTTTTAGAAGAAGAAGAAGAAGTAGAAGGAGAAGAAGAAGAAGAAGAAGGGGATGGAGAAGCAGTAGAAGCGGAAGAAGAAGAAGAAGAAGAAGAAAAGTTGAAGAAGAGGAAGAAGAAGAAGAAAAAGAAGAAGTAGAAGAAGGAAAATGGAGAAGAATAACATTAACAAGATGATGATGATGGAGAAAAGATGTAGAAGAAGAAGAAGAAGGCGAACAAGAAGAAGAAGAAGAAAAAGAAGTTGAAGAAGAAGACGAATACCAAAAAAAAGAAGAAATGGAAGAAGAAGAAGATGAAGAACAATAAGATGAAAAAGAATATAAGAGGAACAAGAAGAAGAAGAAGAAGAAGAAAAAGAAGCAGAAGAAGTGATCAAGAAGAAGAAGAAGAAGAAGATGAAGAAGAACAAGAAGAAGAAGACGAAGAAGTAGTAGTAGTAGAAGAAGAAGAAGACGAAGAAGAAGACAAAGAAGTAGAAGAAGAAGATGAAGAACAAGAAGACAAAGAAGAAGGGGAAGAAGAGGAAGAAGAAGAAGGAGAAGAAGAAGAGGTGGAAGAAGAAGAAAAAGTAGTAGATATTGAAAAACAAGAAGAAAAAAACAAGAAAAAGAACATGGTGAAGAAGGAGAAGAAGGAGAAGAAGAAAAAGAGGAGGAAGAAGAAGATGGAGAAGAAGAAGATGGAGAAGAACATGAAATAGAAGAAGAAGGAGAAGAACTAGAAGTAGAAGAAGAAGAAGCAAAAGAAGAAGAAGAAGAAGAAGAAGAAGAAGATGATGATGATGAAGAAGGTAATGATGAAGAACAATAAGTTTAAGAAGAGAAGAAGAAGAAGAAGAAGAAGAGGAAGAAGAAGAAAAAGAAGGAGAAGAAGAAGTAGTAGTAGTAGAAGTAGAAGAAGAAGAGGAAGAAAATGAAGAAGAAGAAGTAGTTGAAGAAGAAGAAGATGATGAAAAAGAAGAAAAAGAATAAGAATAACAAGAAGAAGAAGATTAAGAAGAAGTAGTCAAAGAAGTGGAAGAAGAACAAGAAGAACAAGAACAAGAAGAAGAAGAAGAGGATGACGAAGAAGTAGACAATGGAAAAGAAGAAGAGAGGAGAAGGAGCAAAAGAAAAAGAAGAAAAATAATAATAATAATATGAAGAAGAAGACGAAGAAGAAGAAGAAGAAGGAGAAGATGATGAAAAAGGGAAGGAGAAGAAGAAGAAGAAGAAGACGAAGAAGAAGAAGAAGAGGACGAAGAGGAAAAACAACAAGAAGGAAAAGAACAAGAAGAAGGCAAAGTCGAAGAAGAAGAAGAAGAAGAAGAAAAAGAAGAAAAAGAAGAAGAAAAAGAAGAAAAAGAAGAAAAAGAAGAAGAAAAAGAAGAAGAAGATGAAGAAGACAAAAAAGACGAAGAAGAGGAAGAAGAAGAATAAGAAGAACAAGAGGAAGGAGGAGGAGAAGAAGAAGAAAAAGAAGAAGAAGAAGAGGAAGAAGAAGAAGAAAAAGATGTAGAAGATCAAGAAGAAGAAGTCGAAGAAGAAGAACAAGAAGAAGAAGGAGAAGAAGAAGAATAATAAGAAGAAGAAGAAGAAGATGATGTAGAAGAAGACAAAGAAAAAGAAGAAGAAGAACAAGGGGAAGAAAAAGAAGAAGAAGAAGAAGATGATGAAGAAGAAGAATAAGAAGTATAAGAAGAAAAAGTAGAAGAAGGTGAAGAAGAAGAAGAACAAGAAGATTAAGAACAAACTAAAGAAGAAGAAGAAGAAGAAGAAGAAGTGTGAGGAAAAGAAGAAGAAGAAGAACTTAAAAGGGAAGAAGAAGCAGATGAAGAAGAAGGAGAGGAACAAGAAGGAGAAGAAGAAGAAAGAGAAGAAGAAGAGGAAGAAGAAGAAAAAAGAAGAAGAAGAAGAAGAAGAAGAAGCAGAAGAAGTGGAAGAAGAAGATTAAGAAGAAGAAGAAGAAAAAAAGAACATCAAGAAGAAGAAAAAGAAGTAGAAGAAGGGAAGAAGAAGAGGAATAAGAAGAAAATTTAAGTAGAAGAAGAAGATGAAGATGAATAAAAAAGAGGATGATGATGAAGAAGGAGAAGAGGGGGAGAAAGATGATGAAGAATAAGAAGAAAGGAAGAACAAGAAGAACAAGAAGATGAAGAAGAAGATGTTGAAGAACACAAAGAAAAAGAAGAAGAAGACGTAGAAGAAGAAGAAGAAGAAGAAGAAGAAGAAAAGAATAAGGAAGAAGAAGAAGAAGAAGAAGAAAAAGAAGAAGAATAAGAAGAGGAATAGAAGAAGAAAAAGAACAACAAAAAAAACAAGAAGAAAATGAAGAAGACGAAGAAGAAGAACAAGAAGAAGATGAAGAAGAAGAAAAAGAAGAAAAATATTAAGAAGAGGAAGAAGATAAGAAGGAAGACAAAGAAGAGAGAGAACAAGAAGAAGAAGAAGGAGAAGATCAAAAAGAAGAAGAAGAAGAAGAAGAAGAAGAAGATAAAGAAAATGAAGAACATAAGAAATATAAGAAGACAAAGAAGAGGAATAAAATGAGGAAGAAAAGGAAGAAGAAGAAAAATAAAAAGAAGAAGTAGAAGGAGAAGAAGAAAAAGAGGAAGAAGAAGCAGATGAGGAAGAAGAAGAAGAAGAAGAGGAAGAAGAGGATGAATATGAAGAAGTGAAGGAGAAGAAGAAGAAGATGATGAAAAAGAAGAAGAAGAAGAAGAAGAAGAAGAAGAAGAAAAAGAAGAAGCAAAATTAGAAGATGAAGAAGAAGAAGATGAAAAAGACGAAGAAAATGGAGAAGAAGAAGATGATGATGAAAGAAAAGAAGTAGAAGAAGAAGAAGAAGATGAATAAAAAGAAGATGAACCCGAAGAAGACGAAGGAGAAGAAGATGAAGAAGAAGAGGAGGAAGAAGAAAAAGAAGATGAAGAAGAAGAAGAAGAAGAAGAAGAAGAAAAAGAAGAAGAAAAAGAAGAAGAAGGCAATGATTATGATGATTATGATCATGATGAAGAAGAAGAACAAGAAAAAGTACAAAAAGAAGAAGAAGATGGAGGAGGAGAAGAAGAAGAACGAGGAAAGGAGAAGAAGAAAAAGAAATAGAAGGAGAAGAAGAAGAAGAAGGATAAGGAGAAGAAGAAGAATAAGAAGAACATGTAGAAGATGAAGAAGAAGAATAATAGGAACAATAAAAAGTTGAACATGAAGAAGAAGAAGAAGAAGAGGAAGACAAGAAGAAGAAGAAGAAGAACAAGAGGAAGGGGAAGAAGGAGAAGAAGAAGAAGAGGAGGAGGATTAAGAAGGACAAGAAGAACAAGATGAAGAAGAAATAGAAGAACAAGAAAAAGAAGAAGAAAAAGAAGAAAATGCCGAATATAAAGTTGAAAAAGAATAGGACGAAGAAGAAGAAGGAGAAGGAGAAGAAGAAGAAGAAAGAGAAGGGAAAGGAGGAGAAGAAGGAGAAGAAGAAGAAGAAGAAGAAGAAGAAGAAGAAGATGAAGAAGAAGTAGAAGAAAAAGTAAAAGAAGAATATTAGGAAGAAGAGGAAGAAGAATAAGAATAAGATGATGAAGGAGAAGATGAAAAATTAGTTAAAGAGGATGAGGAGGTAGAAAATGAAGAAGTGGAAGATGAAGAATAAGAAGAAGAAGGAGAAGAAGAAGATGATGATGATGTAGCCAAATAAAAAGAGGATGAAGAGGAAGATGAAGAATGAGAGGAAGAATAAGAAGAAGAAGAAGAAGAAGAAGAAGAAGAAGGAGAAGTTGAAGAAGAAAAAGAAGAAGTGGAAAAAGAAGAAATAAAAGTAGAAGAAGAACAAGAAGAAGAAGAATAAGAAGAAAAAGAAAAGAAGGAGAAAAAGAACAGGAAGAAGATGATGAAGAAGTTGAAGAAGATGAAGAAGTGAAAGAATAAGAAGAAGAAGAAAAAGGGAAGGAGGAAGAAGAAGAAGAAGAAGAAGAAGAAGACGGAGAAGAAGATGAACAAGAAGAAGATGAAGAAGAAAAGGAAGAAGAAGATGAAGAAGAAGAAAAATAAGAGGAAGAAAGAGAAGGTGTTGAAGGAGAAGAAGAAGATGATGATGAAAAAGAAGAAGAAGAAGAAGAACAAAAATTAGAAGATGAAGAAGTTGAAAAAGAAAAAGATGAAAAAGAAGAAGATGAAGAAGCAGAAGAAGAAGAAGAAGAATAAAAGGAACATGAATAAGAAGAAGACGAAGGCAAGGAAGATGAAGACGAAGAGGAGGAGGATGAAGAAAAAGAAGAGGAAGTAGAAGTAGAAGAAGAAGATGAAGGAAAATTAGAAGAAGGCAAAGAAGAAGAACAAGAAGAAAAAGAAGGAGAAAATGACGAAGAAGATCAAGAAGATAAAGATGAAGAAGAAAAAGATGAAGAAGTAGAAGAAGAAGAAGAAGATGATGAAGATGACCAAGAAGAAGAAGAAGAAGAAGAAGAAGAATTAGATAGAGAAGAAGAAGAAGAAGAAGAATTAGATAGAGAAGAAGAAGAAGAAGAAGATGGAGGATGAGTAGGATGAGAAAGAGATGAAGAAGAAGAACAAGAAGAAGACAAAGAAGAAGAAACGAGAAGAAAAAGAAGCACAAGAAGAAAAGAAGGCTAAGAAGAAGAAGAAGAACAAAAGAAAGAAGAAAAAGAAGAACAAGAAGAAGTGTAAGAAGAAGAAGAAAAAGAATAAAAAGAAGAAGAGGAAGAAGAAGAAGAAGAAGAGGTTGAAGAAGGGGATGAAAAAGAACAAGAACAAGAAGAAGAAGAGGAAAAAGAAGAAGAAGAATAAGTAAAAGAAGAAGAAGAAGAGGAAGAAAGAGGAGAAGAAGAAGGAGATGAAGAAGGCGTAGAAGAAGAAGAATAAGAAGAAGACATAGAAGAAGTAGTTGAAGAAGAAGAAGAAGAAGAGAAAGAGGAAGAAGAAGAACATGAAGAAGAAGAAGAAGAATAAGAAGAGGAAGAGAAGAAGAAGAAGAAGAAGAATAACAAAAAGAAGAAGATAATGAAGAAGACAAAGAAGAAGAAGAATAAGAATAAAAACAAGAAGAAGATGAAGAAGAAGAAAAAAAGAAAATATTAAGAAGAGACAGAAGATAAGAAGGAAGATGAAGAAGAAGAAGAAGAAGGAGAAGTTAAAAATGAAGTAGAAGAAGATGAAGAAGAAGAAGAAGAAGAAGAAGACAAAGAAAATTAAGAATAGATGAAATAAAAGAAGACGAAGAAGAGGAATAAGATGAAGAGGAAGAGGAAGAAGAAGAAGAAGAGGAAGAAGAAGAAGAAGAAGAAGAAGAAGAAGAAGACGATGATGATGATGATGATCACGATGAAGAAGAAGAAGAAGATGGAGGAGGAGGAGAAGAGGAAGGAGGAAAGGAGAAGAAGAAAAAGAAGTAGAAGGAGAAGAAGAAGATGAAGGATAAGGAGAAGAAGAAGAAGAAGAATTGGAACAATAATAAGATAAACATGAAAAAGAAGAAGAAGATTAAGAAGAGGAAGACAAGAAGAAGAAGAAGAAGAAGAAGAAGAAGAAGAAGAAGGGGTAGGGGAAGAAGGAGAAGAAGAAGAAGAGGAGGATGAAGAAGGATAAGAGGAACAAGATGAAGAAGAAGAAAAAGAAGAAAATGACGAATAGAAAGATGAAGAAGAATAAGACGAAGAAGAAGGAGAAGGAGAAGAAGAAGAAGAAGAAAGAGAACGGAATAGAGGAGAAGAAGAAGAAGATGATGATGAAGAAGAAGAAGACGAAGAAGAAGTAGAAGAAAAAGTAAAAGAAGAATATTATGAAGAAGACGAAGAAGAATAAGAATAAGATGATGAAGAAGAAAATGAAAAATTAGTAA